>JACVVK020000362.1:287500-295000 GCA_018292915.2 Batillaria attramentaria
AAGGTGTATGTCAAGAGGTCTCAAAAAGAGGCAAGCTGTCAGTGAAGCCGGGACCTTTTACACAGAGGTCGAGCACAGGTGACGCAAGCGGATTTGTGTGAACTGGCTCTCTGGCCTAAAGAGAAAGTAGACGTGCATTACTACAGTGAGGCCTGAGCGGAAGGAGACATTCAGTTGTTTTTTTTTAAACTCCTGTCAGGTGCGTGCGTTTGAATGGTCTGTTCATGGTAGTAACTGTTTCTAAACTGAAGCATTTTTTAGGGGTGACTATGATGCCTGAGGCTAATATGGAATATCAGAGAGACTACATTGTATGTAGTCTCTCTGGGAATATATAGGCATTTGGGGCCCTGTGAATTTGTGTCCTTCGGCCATTGGGCAATCTGAAATTTCGACGGGTCGCACTGCCTGTAGACGGCACTGTCTCGCCTTCAGAGCTCTACTAATATTTAAGACAGACTGTGTCGAGCGGACAGGCGCACTCACAAGCGAAACTGTTCCAAAACATCAGTTGCCGGCTTCCGTGAAGTTTAGTAAACATGGGAACGGTGCGTTTGACCGAGAGCATGTGTGTGCACCCTATTTCACACCCCCTAGAGGAAAAAGACAATCAGCGTATACATTGTCCTCTGCAAACAGGCGTGAAAATGGGCCATTGTCAACGCTAGCCGTACAGTACGTATTCAGCTGTAAGAGGGATGGAGGGACGGAGGGAGGCGGGGGGGGGGGGGCAGTTTAGAGAGGGAAGGACGTGGTTACAGTCGTGCTACTGGCTGCATAGCAACTGTTTCGCACCTGTGGCAAAAACCTAGGTCATGAGAAGAAAATAGTTGCTACCGTTCACACAATTGTTTCTGATGCTAAAGCTGCAACCCCCTCCCCCCCCCTCCCCCCTGCCCCCCCCCCCTCTCCCTTCCCCCACAAGCACACCACACACATACATACACACGCTACCACGCCAACAGTTTTCCTTTCACGCATATAGCTGGCAACAGTGAGAGATAAGGACATGTGAGTGTGCGTGTTGGCACACACTGCGATATAGTGAGAGAAGTAAGGGGGGCAAAACCATTCTTCGTGCATTCCGAAACTAATAATGTGCGCTGGTGAGATATGCCGTGCATGTAGCTGACATACTGCATGAGTACTATTATGTTACAGACCAGGTCGGCACTGGCTGCTCTCTGACGCACATGTTGTATGGTGTGCAGGTTGTGGTGCAATCGGGTGCCGATGTGTCTATTGTCAGTGTGCAATTAATTTTTATTTTTTTATTGAGTGTGTTCTTGGTGAAAATTGTGTTTGTTTGTTTGTTTTTGCTGGTTTGTTGGAGCTGTGGTTGTTGTTTGCGCGCTCTCTCTCTCTCTCTCTCTCTCTCTCTGTGTGGGAATCAGAGGCCCGGGTTATCTCCCGCCGGTAAATCGACAGAAACCGTTACGGAAGGTATTGCTTTAGTGATGTTTTCCGTTTTCTTTCTTTCCTCCCTTCCTTCTGTCCTTCCGCTTCGCCTTACCATCATTTTTTGTTGTCATATATATATATATATATGTGTGTGTGTGTGTGTGTGTGTGTGTGTGTGTGTGTGTGTGTGTGTACGGGCGGCATCACGGAAAGGAGACGACAGTTGCATGCAGACGTACACTGACTGACGGGTGTACATCATCTATGCATGTCAGAAAAATTCTCAGTTGAGCCGTACAGTAGAACACCAGCACTAAGATCACCCTCAAACTCCCCCCCCCCCCCTCTGCCCCCCCCCCCCCCCCTCTGATCACTGATGCAGTAACGTCGACTTGTATCGAGGTCGCGCTGTCACCCGCCCACCATTGGGCATGTGCCTAAAGTTGAGAGACTTGTGACGCAGACAAACTGATAGCGGGTAGCGATCCTGAGACCCATCACGTAGGTCCCCGGTGTTATCTGCTGGCCGCACCCGACGTGGACCTGTCACACATAACGCTTCATATTACACGGACGCTGACGATAATCGAGGTATCATATACTACTGTGCCGTTGTGTGTTCGAACATTTCCTGTCTGTTGCGTCGAAGGGGGACGGGGAGAGGGAGGGGGGTGGGTGAGTGGGTGGGTGAGTGTTTGGGGGTTTAACGTTCTTTTCCACCACTTAGGGTGATATCAAAGACGGGGCAACGATGAAAAAGCCAGCACAAATATTTGGCCTCAGCCGCCATCGAACTCACGACCCGAGCATTAGAAGTCCAACGCTCTACCATTCGACCACCCCGGCTCCCCGGAGGGGGAGGGGGGGGGGGAAAGGAGGGGAGGGGGCATCCGTCATGGCCGGTGAAGAGACGAAGTACTACTAGGTTAATATTATGTCGGAGTTGTTTTCGAACTTGTCAAGGATTTAGTGAAATGTCTGGTTTTCATAATTCATTGTAAAATATCACGTCACGTTTGAAGAAATACAATTGGGTGTGTGATGCATGTGTGACTGTTCGGTATAGTGAGTGAGTGAGTTTTTAGGGCTTAAAGCCGCGCAAGCCACATGTTCGGTATAGAGGTCGTACCGTATTGTTACAACAGAATGACGAGTCTTGCTACAAGAAGAAATGAAACACACCCGGCGATCAGTCAGAATCAGCCGGCCAGCCTGTCTGTCGGTCGGTCGGTCAGCCGGTCAATCAATCAGTCATTCATTTGGTCGGTTTGTCGGTCGGTCGGTCGGTGCAGCCGGTCAGTCAGTCAGTCTGTCGGTAAGTTAGTCAGTCAGTCAGTCAGTCAGTCAGCCGGTCGGTTGGTCGGTCAGTCACCTGCTCAGTCAGTCAGTCGGTCAGTCAGCCGGCCAGTCGGTCAATAAGTCAGCCGGTCATCCGGTCAACCGGTCAGTCAGTCAAATAAAGGCTGGTTCTTGTGGTTTAGTCTTTGCCTGACTCTGTATGTGTATGTGTGTGTGTGGTGTGTGTGTGTGTGTGTGTGTGTGTGTGTGGTGTGTGTGTGTGTGTGTGCGCGCGCGCGCGCGCGCCCTCGCGCGAGCACTCGTGGCAGAAAATATCGGCAGTAGCTAAACATGACTAAATTACAGTTTTTATCTCGAAATCAGCTTATGACAATGTTATCCACTGCATCGCTTCGTTCCACTTAGCTGCAGCAGCTGTTGTTGACTTCACAGTGAGAGATGGGGGTTCACGCCACCACTGGCGAAAACCTGTGCTTTTTTCCCCCCGTGTTGATATACGGTACATATGCGGGCAAACTCATAAGGTCCGAGAACAATTGGAAATTTGAGTAAGACGGCTTTTTTTTTTTTTTTCACGCTGGCAGAGAAAAAGTCACCGCTTCACACAATGCTTTCTCCGTCAATTCAAAGCTGGACTATTTATAGGCCTCACGAAAGTTGGTCTTTTCTTAAAGAGGCTTCTGCTACTATTTTTTTTTATGCTTACAGACCGTTCTGAGCTGTTTTCTATCATCACTCCACTTAAGACCTTGTCAAACGTAGAGTGCCTGCGCGAGGCACCCGCTTGTGTATTGCGCGGGGGTTGCGGTCATACGTACGTTGCAACACGCTGACTTTGGCTGCCAGCTGCACCGCCCGCCCGGCGCTCCAGTACACAAAGCATGGTCAGCGGCGACTTGCTGGCGTGGCGAGGAAAAACATAGGACCGTGCTCTATTCGCTGGCGTCGCGGCGGAGTCTGCGGGGAGTGCCCGCTGCAAGCCGGTTTAATTGGCTCTGAGGGCATCTCGTCGCTGAATCGCAGCGTGTGAGGACCCTTTTAGGAACCGGCATAGTGACAGCGTCTGTAATGCTGGCACAGAACCAACAGAAGCGTTCTCGATGACGCGGCGACCAGACCCAGCGCTCCAGTAGCGTAACAACAGTCGGAGAATTTGAATGTTCGACCACTCGCGCAAAGTGTAAACAACATTGTATCGCATTAAGAGCTGTACTAATCATCAAGGTAGACTAAACCAAGCGTGTGTGTTTTTAATGTTACACAATGTTATTTATTACACTTTGCGCGAGCGGTCGAACATTCAAATTCTACGACTGTCGTTACACTACTTGAGTACGCGTCAAGTCAAGTCAAGTCAAATATTTATCGTACATGAAACACGACAAACCATCAAGTACAACAAGCTCACCACTACACACACATACATATACATACACTTATGTATACCTACATGTACATACCTACATACATACATACATACATACATACATACATACGTACATACATACATACATACATACATACATACATACAGACAGACAGACAGACAAACATTCATACATACATATACATACAGACAGACAGACATTCATACATACATATATGTAGACAGACAGACCATACATACAGACAGGCAGACAGACAGACAATCAGACAGACAATCATACATACAGATATACAGACAAACAGACAAATACATACATACATACATACATACATACATACATACATACATACATACATACAAAAACAGACAGACAGACATTATAGCGTGTTTATAGCCTCTATGTTCATAGCCGCGCTCCTGCCACGGGAAACTCAGTATCACTTTCGAAGTTCTAATACTGTCTGCGCGATAAGAGGATGTTTAGAGGATGTTTTCCGCTGGAAAATAAAGGTGCATTTCATCTCTCTCTCTCTCTCTCTCTCTCTGCAAGCTCTTCTTTCATGCCCACGTGCAAAGTCACCTGGATTTTGCGTCTACTCTGTGGGACGAGTGCAGCGAAAATCAGTTCAAAAAGGTAAACTCCATTCACCGGCGCGCTGTCAAACTCTTACACTCGGGTAATTCTAGTACTGACCAAAAGTTTAAAATCCTCAAACTTCTTCCCCTAAAACAGCATCTGGAATTTAACAAATGCTTACTAATGCACAAAATTGTCTACTGCAAAGCCCCAACATATCTTCATCAACTGTTTAATTTCAAACACGATAAACAACACAACACAAGGAACAGTCTGCTCCCAGTGCCTCGACCAAGGGTTGATATCTACAAATGTAGCCTGTCTTTCTCAGGGGCATCCATATGGAACTCTTTACCACTAAGTATCCAAAACATTTCCAAATTCACTGACTTCAAACAAATTCTACACGACACGCTCATCTGACCATGTAGGTAGAAATGTGTTATATGCATGTTTTCGAATGTTAGTGACGACTTTGAAGTTCTTACTTGGCATACAGCCAATATCATCCACAAATGCCACGTGTGTTTTGATTGTTTATCATGTCTACTTTTCTCTTCTTAATTTCTTTTAGATAGTAAATACTTTTGTTTGTCTTTTTTCTCTCCCCCCCCCCCCTTTTTCCCCCTTGTTTTAATGTTGTCTTTTTACCCTTTAACGTAGACTAGCAGGACAGCTTGTAAGACAGGCAGTAATGCCTAAATGCTTTATCCTGAATAAAAAACGTTTCATCATCTCTCTCTCTCTCTCTCTCTCTCTCTCTCTCTCTCTCTCTCTCAGTGTGTGTGTGTGTGTGTGTGTGTGTGTGTGTGTGTGTGTGTGTGTGTGTGTGTGTGTGTGTGAATTACATTGCCAGTCTTCTACGAAGCCTTGACGGTACTGTTGGAACAGATGCCTTTAACGACACGGTTTTGCATTTTACCTTGGTCAACATTCTCACTCTCCAACTCACGGAGCTGACTGTGCAACGTTCGCGAGTGAGGTCACTCAGTTCTGCGACGGGGGACTGTCAGTCCCGAGTGTGGCGCGTGATCCAATTACGAACACGAGCTCCTGTCACATGTGGCTGTTTGGATTATGACGTATGCCGTGACGTCACGCAGTCCGGGCTGTGATACTGTACGTGCAATTGGGATTGTAATCCGTCTCAACTTTCACATTTCCCGCTAGCTGTGATTTGAAACACTCTCTGGAGAGGGTGACGGGGTTCGCTGACGTCTCTCTCTCTCTCTCTCTCTCTCTCTCTCGGGCTTCGCAAAATATCTCTTCCGCGGCCAAACAGTAAAAAAGGCCTATGAGTTTATCAAATGCACGGCGCTTAGACCTTTTATCAAATGAGAGAGAGAGAGAGAGAGGGAGGGAAGGGGAGGGGGGGGAGAGAGAGAGAGAGAGAGAAACTTTTAAATGTCTATAATATTTATGTAGTTTAAGTAGTTCTGCATTCCATATTTGTATGTTCAACACACACACACACACACACACACACACACACACACACACACACACACACACACACACACACACACACACACACACACACACACACACACGTACAGAGAGAGAGACAGAGAGAGATTTATATGTTTAACGAAATAATTAGAGTTCTGAAATGCATATTTATTTGTTCAAAACACACACACACACACACACACACACACACACACACACACACACACACACACACACACACACACACACACACACACAGAGAGAGAGAGAGAGAGAGAGAGAGAGAGTTGTAAATGTCTACAGATTTAATTAGTTTGAGCGAAAAAAAAAAAGGCAATGCCACGTTTTTGCACTGAGGCAAGTGCTGTGCTGTACATACGTTAACCATCTGCTTCAGAGGCAAAACATTAATTACTCCCTTGCTGGAGCGAAACAGTTATGCAACGAAACCAAAACAGCAAAGTGTTTTTGCTACCAGAATGTTTTTTTTTTTTTTTTAAGGCGTCTGAATAACTCCGTCTTTTTAATGCAGCTCTTAATTCATCGTTGGGTTTTTTCCCACCCGCAGCAGAGACCGTATGTTGCGATGACTAACAACGATAAGCAGTCTTTGAAATGTAGATTAACACCAGTGACTAAAAGCACGAAGTAGCGTGTCGCAGATTGTCGCCGTCTGCTCACCAGAAGCGGAGGTTGTTTCAAAGGGAACACTTCATCAGATTTCCAGTCCGCTTTGCCTACTTCAGTGGTTAATTGTACAACAAGAATAAAAGACTACTTGCATTGGCGAATTTTTTATATTTTATTTTATGAAGCAAGCAGCATTAACAATGAGAATTGGGGGAGGGGGGTCCAAGAAACCTTAAGTATACTCATTTTTTTTAAATGAAAGTTTGACTGATTTGTTTGTATGTTTGTTTGTTTTTGTTTTGGTTAGAATTTTGTTGTTGTTATTGTTGCCTCGGTTTCTTTGTTTGTGTTGTTTTTTGTTGTTGTTGGTTTTGTTGTTGTTGTTGTCGTTGTTGTTGTTGTTTTGGGGGGTGGCGGTGGGGTGGTGTTGGTTGGTGTTTTGCGTTGTTTTTTTGTTGTTTTTGTTTTGTTTTGTTTTGTTTGTTTGTTTGTTGATGTTGAGTTTTGGTTTTTGTTTTGTTTGTTTGTTTGTTTTTTTGTTTTTTTTTTGTTTTTTGTTTTTTTTTTTTTGGGGGGGGGGGGCACCAGCCCAAAACACATGGTGAACTAAAACATGCAACACGTAAAATACATAGACACACATTATCTACGAGAGAGAGAGAGAGAGAGAGAGAGAGACTTGCTTACCTTCATTCCAATCTTTTTCTTCACACGAAGGGAACGAAGTACTGATTGAACTTTTCTTTGGGAACTGACG
>JACVVK020000362.1:300000-327500 GCA_018292915.2 Batillaria attramentaria
CCAAGGGAAGCAACTACATCCAACCGAATCCAGCAACAGGCCGCCGCTATCAGGGAAGACAACTATGGCAGGCTATGTCCGTTACTGTGTCGCGATACAAAGAAAAAGTTTTATTCTTGTGCGTGTCACAGTAACAAAATGTGGCCTCCGTGATCATCATTTCGACGTGGCGTCTCCAACGTTATGGTCTGCCGTTTGATAGTGCTTCTGCTGCGTTTAGTTTTCACAGTTGATCAGTACTTCATGTCTGCGGTGTTGGTTTTCACAGTTGATCAGTACTTCTGCGGGGTTAGTTTTCACAGTTGATCAGTACTTCTGCGGCGGTTAGTTTTCACAGTTGATCAGTACTTCTGCAGTGGTTAGTTTTCACAGTTGATCAGTACTTCTGCAGTGGTTAGTTTTCGCAGTTGATCAGTACTTCTGCGGCGGTTAGTTTTCACAGTTGATCAGTACTTCTGCAGTGGTTAGTTTTCACAGTTGATCGGTACTTCTGCGGCGTTTAGTTTTCACAGTTGATCAGTACTTCTGCGTCGTTTTCACAGATAATAGTGCTTCTGCAGCGTTAGTTTTCACAGCTGATCAGTACCTCTGCAACGGTAGTTTTCACAGTTTATCAGTACTCCTGCAGCGGTTAGTTTTTGCAGTTCAGTGATCAGTATTTCTGCAGCGGCTAGTTTTCGCAGTTAATAAGTACCTCTGCATCGTTTACACAGATAATTAGTGCTTCTCCAGCATTTTTACAGATGATCAGTACTTCTGCAGCTACTGACTGGAGTTTGAGAAGAGGGGGATTTTCCAACGTGTGTTTTTCTAAACCCATTCAGCGAGATTGCAGGAACGTATTTGTAATCGTTCCGGTTCTGTTGAGCTGTTTGACGAAATCTGTTTCATTTATCTGATGTGTGGAATTTGAGCTTGGATTTTGCTGCTGGCTTTTTTGATGTCTTTCCGACGAAAGTCGTGTCCAGTTTTTAAAGTCGTTCTTGTGGGATTTTTCAAAGTGTTCCAAAGTTCACACATTCAGTGAGGCTTCAGAACTGTGATGGTAATTGTTGTTTTCAAGTTCTGCTGAGCTGCTTGGCGAAATTTGTTTCATGAATCTGATGTGCAGAATTTTACCTTCTACTGTGCAGTTTGTTTGAATGATGTTTTCGAATGTCGAGTCAAGTTGATGTTTGAAGTTGTTCGTTCTAGTTCATGTTTCGTTGTTGCTCAGCGGTGGAGATTGCCCACACACACACACACACACACACACACACACACACACACACACACACACACACACACACACACACACACACACACATTCCTCACACACACACACACACATTCCTCACACACACACACACACACACACACACACATCTCACACACACACACACACACACACACACACACACACACACACACACACACACACACACACACACACACACACACACACACACACATTCCTCACACACACACACACACATTCCTCACACACACACACACACACACACACACACACACACACACACACACACACACACACATTCCTCACACACACACACACACATTCCTCACACACACACACACACATCTCACACACACACACACACACACACACACACACACACACACACACACACACACACACACACGCACGCACGCACGCACACACACACTGCGTTTTGAAGGCCAAAATGGCACTGACGTTTATTTGACCTGTGTGGCAGAGTTCATCCACTTCTGGTCAGTTTGAGGGGAGCCGGGGTGGCCGAATGGTAGAGCGTTGGACTTTCAATGCTCGGGTCGTGAGTTCGAATCCCGGCCGTGGCCAGATATTTGTGCTGGCCTTTTTTCTCGCTGCCCCGTCTTTGATATCACCCTTATGTGGTGGAAAAGGACCTTAAACTCCCAAACACCCATCCACCCACCTTAGTCAGTTTGAGGCATGTCGCTAACCCCTTAAAAGTCAGCATGAAGGTAGTTAGGGTGCGAAATGGAACACAGATCGGTCGAAATACTCTTTCATGATGATTAGTACAGCTCTTGATGTTGTTTCCACTTTGCGCGAGTGGTCGAACACTCAAATTCTACGACTGTTGTTACACTGGTGGAGCTCTAGCTCAGAGCCGAATGGTAGAGCGTTGGACTCTCAATGCTCGGGTGGTGAGTTCGAATCCCGGCTGGGGCCAAATATTTGTGCGAGCTTTTTTCTCGTTATCCACGTTTTTGATATCACCCTTATGTGGTGGAAAAGGACGCTAAACTCCTAAACGCCCACCCCACCACCGGAGCGTTCAGTGTGGTCGTCGCGTCATTGAGTACGCTTCTGTTGGCTCAGTGCCAGCATTACAGACGTTCTCATTGTGCAGCTGTCTGCACACACACACACGCACACACGCGCACACACGCACACACGCACGCACGCACGCACACACACACACACACACACACACACACACGCACGCACGCACACACACGCGCACGCACACACACACACACACACACACACACACACACACACACACACACACACACACAGATCGGAATAACTGGAACCGAAGAGGAAACACTGACAAAGATAACAATGATTTAATCACAGCGCACAATGATTGTGAACCACGCATGTAAACGAACAGTGATGTCACTACATTTATACTAGTAGGACATGCGTCGATATGAAATCATTCTGTTTTTGTATCATTGTGGTAGCAACAGTGTCCCTTTCCCGATATTCTACTTTTTACCGATGTAAAATTACTTTATACAGAAACAAGGTAATATCTTGTACATTTGGCAGCAAAACTGCATATTTTTAACACAGTTCCTCTGTGTCTATGGTGCTGTGGTGATGTGGGGAGATAGAGAGAGAGAGAGTGGGGGGAGGTGTGGGGGGATGTTTGTGAGTTTAACGTCCTTTTCCACCGTAAGGATGCTATCAAAGACGGGGCAACGAGAAAAAAGGGCAGCACAAATATTTGGCCCCAGCCGGGATTCGAACTCACAACCCGAGCATTGAGAGTCCAACACTACCATTCGGCTACCCCGGCTTCCCCGGAAGAGAGAGAGAGAGAGAGAGAAGGGAAATATTTTCATAAATCATTCATTGCATAGAAAAAACGAAATACTATCATTTTATCTTACTACTGACATCGTAGATAATGCTACTAGAGATGAAAGGACTGGTTAAAGGTGATAACATATTAGAGGAAGAAGAAACACTCGGGGGGGGGGGGGGGGCATTCTAAGGCACAGATACATAAAGGGCATGTGGTGTGATAGGTCATCGAGTTTCGTTCTCTTAAATGCGTCGTGAATATTCCAAGTAAAATGAGCGTATCAGAATGTCAGCACATTACTTTTGTTTATTTTTATTTATTTATTTTTTTACATATAAACCTCAACAGATACGTGTATAAACAAAAACGTTTTCTCGCGGTATGAAACAGATCTTTGTAGGAATTGGCCAAAGAAAAACGCATTTTAAAACCATTGTGTGTGTGTGTGTGTGTGTGTGTGTGTGTGTGTGTGTGTGTGTGTGTGTGTGTGTGTGTGTGTGTGTGTGTGTGTGTGTGTGTGTGATATAAACTCACACAAAAAGCGTAACATTCTCTGAAGACAGATTACATTTAGTACACAAATTCTGATGACTAGAATTACTCACGGAGTACTCTTTCATGGCAAGCAAGCATAGTTAATGCCCCTGAATATATTATGGTTGTCTTTGCGTGGCGTAGTGTTCGAAACTGCGCTCGTGCAGGACAGGTATAACCGTCCGCATTTCATCTGATTCCACTGCGCCTACTGGCTTGTCTTAGAAACAAAGCGACCCTTCGCCCTCGCCTTCGGATAACTTAGCTGCCTCAGTCCTCAGCAACAGTCCTTTGGAAAGAGGCGTAAAAGGGGGGTGTCATGGCATCTTGCTGGGGTAGTTCAATTTATTCGCGGATGAGGTCATTTCATGTGTGTGTGAGACGCATGACTGTCATCCCGCCTACCATTCCGACCTGTTTGGCGAATTTCAACCAAACGCCGTTGTTTCCTCTATACGTCATGTCTTCTTGCTGACCCGGTTTGACTGGTGTCATCGGGCGACGTCATTACATCTTAGTGACGTAGGAACCTTCTGATGGCCTCTTCGTCGGAGAAGTCCTCCAGCTCTTGTTGCGTCAGCGCCTCCACGATCTTGGTTCTGGCCACGGCCACAGCATCGTTGAGCTCGAAGAAGATGTGGTCGCTGGGGATCTTGTCCAAGGCGCCTGCGTGCTTCATGGCCCGACGAACATCCGCTGACACTCCGGCCAGGAAGACCTAGAAAACACGAAATAAGCAAAATGAAAACTTGAGAGGAAAAAAACTAGCGTGGCTTGAAATATGTGATGAAAGAAAATACTAGCATGAAATACGCAATGTCAAAATGAAAAGTAGAATGAAATAAACAGTGGGGAAAATGGAAAACTAGCATGTAATAAGCGGGATGGGGGGGGGGGAATGAAAACTAGCATTGAATAAGCAATGAAAAAGAAATGAGAACTAGCATGAAATAAGCAGTTAAAAAGAAATGAAAACTAGCATGAAATAAGCAGTGAAAAAGAAATAAAAACTAGCATGAAATAAGCAATGAAAAGAAATGAAAACTAGCATGAAATAAGCAATGAATAAGAAATGAAAACTAGCATGAAATGAGCAATGAAAATTGGATACTAGTATCATCATCATCATCATCATCATCATCATCATCATCAACAGCAACATCGTCATCCTCACCTGGATTCCCACGTGGCTATACTCCGCGAAGATGTGGCACAGCACGTTAGACCCCGACGCATCGATATAGTTGATAGGACTGCAGTCAATGATGACGTGATGCACGCGGCGCATTGCCTTCAGCTTCTCGTCTGAGATGACCACCTCGCCGTACTCGTCAAGCTCCTCATCCGTGTCGAGGCTGAGCGTGAGTGTGGAGTCCATTGAAGCGTGACGTTTGACGTTGAACTGCTGCTGCTCGTTGAGTCCGTTCTGAGAGCGGCGGATTCCTCCGGTGGTTGCTCTGTGCAACGACATAGGAAGTAGAGTTAACTCGTCCGTGACGGGATACTTCGATCAAAGGTTCAGCCACGCGTCGCCCACGGCTCATCAAAAGTGAATTCTCCATTCAGTTTCATTGAGTGTGTGTGTGTGTGTGTGTGTGTGTGTGTGTGTGTGTGTGTGTGTGTGTGTGTGTGTGTGTGTGTGTGTGTGTGTGTGTGTGTGTGTGTGTGTGTGTGTGTGTGTGTGTGTGTGTGAGAGAGAGAGAGAGAGAGAGAGAGAGAGAGAGAACAAGAAGAACAAGAACAAGAACCTTTATTTTACAACGGTAGAAGTTACAGGCATATTCATACCAATTTTAAAACTTGCCGTTGCTACACTACATGAGCTAATACTACTGAAAAATTAAAAAAAAAGAAAAGAAAAACAGAGAGAGAGAGAGAGAACGAGCGAGAAGGTGGGTGGGTGTTTGGGAATTTAACGTCCTTTTTCACCACATAAGGGTGATAACAAAGACGGGGCAACGAGAAAAAAGGCCAGCACAAATATCTGGCCCCAGCCGGCGGGATTCGAACTCACGACCCGAGCATTGAGAGTCCAACGCTGTACCATTCGGCCACCCCGGCTCCAGAGAGAGAGAGAGAGAGAGAGTGTGTGTGTGTGTGTGTGTGTGTGTGTGTGTGTGTGTGTGTGTGTGTGTGTGTGTGTGTGTGTGTGTGTGTTCATTGAAGCTTGATAGAGAGGTTTCTTTACATAATTATATATGGCAGGCCCAGGACGGCACAGTGATAAGGCAGCGGCAGTCCTAATCGCCATTGATAGAGTTTAAAGGGACCCATTTTTACGAATATTTTTCGGGTTCACAGTTCTTTCTGAGCTCTGTTTTTAGTGTCTGACATCCCACCACTTAGGCACAGTGACCAGTGCAAATGTTCGCACTGAGACAACAGAAGGGTGCACGTGACGCGGATGAAACAAGGACTGAGCGAAAGGCTTGTCCGCACGGCCCACAGCTGCGTATGAGAATTTTGAATTTTCGCTGGTTTCGCATTGCCTGTAGACGACACTGTCTCGCACTCAAATCTCTACTAATATCCACTATATCGAGCGGACAGGCGCACACAAAAGTGGAACATCTTCCAAAACAGAAGTTATCTTCTCTTAAGCCTTCGTAAACATGGAAATGATTATTGCGTTTAATGCGTTTTGGCTTCTCGTCTCAAACGGAATTATGTCAAGCATCAGCTAGCTATAGAGACTCCTACTTGGGGAGCCGAGGTCCTCATTTGGCGCATTTCCTGATATTGACAGAGTTTGTAGTGTTTGCTTCAGCCTTTTCCTTTCTGTCTGATCGGTAAGGCGACAGGAGTTTTGCGGCGCGAACTTAAAAGAGATCTCGCAAATCTGGGGGGTACAGGCTTATAGCCACATCAGCTTGTCTATGGGAACATAATATGCTGAACAACTAGAACGAGTGTGAGAGGATTTTCATTGTTTTCCGTCTTCATTGTGTTGTTCTTTTGGTTGTGTAGATGATAACCGATTATCGGCGAAATAATAATAATAATGAATACAGTTTATATAGAGCCTATCTGTATTCTACGAAACACTCTTTGCGCTCACACACACACACACACACACACACACACACACACACACACACACACACACACACACACACACTGAGTGCCGATGGAACAGTGGTCGGACAACAGCTCGAAAGCTTGCCTAAAGTAAAGAGGTAGGTCTTTAAATGGGCTTTGAATTGAGTCAGCGTGGGAAGATCCCTAATGGTGACAGGTAAAGCGTTCCAGACGGAGGGCGCGGCGTAAGAAAATGAACGACCGCCAGCTGACTTCAGAGTTGTTCTTGGAACCTTTAACAGTTTTTCTGATGATGAACGGAGTGTACGGGAGGGCTGGTAGATTGCAAGCATTGCAGACAGGTACAGAGGGAGAGAGCCATCGAAATGGCGGTAAACCAGTGTTGCAATTTTGAATTGGACGCGGAAATCAAAGACATCGCTATCGGTCTTACTTGTCCTCGTCGATGGTGAAGACCGGGCTGTCCATGCTGCTGGCTGAAATCTTTCTCTTCTTTTCCTGCGGGCCGCTGCTGTTCTGCGACTGGTCGGTGCCGATGCGGTTCAGGCTAGCCCTGGGACTCGGATGACGGGAAGCCCGAGATGGAGAGCCGAGGGTTCACCAGCCCCTCCCCTGTCATCACGGAGTTCCTCCTCTCATTCGGTGCCAGACCTCGGGCTATTCGCTCTCGGGTTTCTTTCTCGTATCTGGAAAATTGCGGTTTAGTTAACTGTTAGATATTTCTTTAAGGGCCTAACGCCGCGCAAGCAACAAAAACTATTTCGCGGCTAACACACAGTCCCATCCTGCCAGGTCCTTTAAAACATAAAAGGGTCAGGTTAAAGCATGATGTCAATCTATATTTTAAATTTTGTGTCGCTTTAAATGAGATCCAGTACAAGATTAATTTCTTCCAGACCAAAAAACAACAACAGCACAGATCGTGTTATACTAAAAGGCTGTATTTTATAAAAGAGGTTAGCGGTTTAGTAAAGCCCCGGTCTTGGAAGTCCCAATACGTTTGACATTCATACTACAGCGTGTAGAAAACGTTTCATCGGATGTGCCTAACATGTGCTTCAGAATCAGTCACTTAAAAATAATAATAATAATAATAATAATAATAATAATATTAAAGGGTATCCGTATGGCAAACAACGTTACAGCTTCGAAAGCGAATGTTTTCCCTCTCAGCGGCGTTACGAACATAGAGACCTTCATATTTCTAAGTTCACAGGTCGTTCTGAACAGTTTGAGTGTTGTCTAGCATCACAGTGACGGCATGCTGTTTAATGCTGTTTTCTGAACCAACAGAGAGATACGCAAGACGAGGCCAA
This sequence comes from Batillaria attramentaria, assembly GCA_018292915.2. NCBI lineage: Eukaryota > Metazoa > Mollusca > Gastropoda > Batillariidae > Batillaria > Batillaria attramentaria. The sequence continues at coordinate 307,937 of JACVVK020000362.1, forward strand.
CACAAAGACTGAGTCACTGCCCAAGAGGCTTGTCGGCAAGGCCAGCCACTGAGTCGTAGATCAGGTCCCACATGTAAAAGTCAGGGTTAGGGAGTTACGCCCCGGGTTAGAGTCTAACCTCGAACTAAACTAGCTCTAGGGTTAAATTTTCTGGGTTTTTTATATTTTTAATCAGGAAGCGGGTCCGTCCATCCCAGCAAGGTGCCCATGCCGTTATAGAAGGACTTTTGTCTTTCTTTCTGCGCTTCCTTTTTTATTTAATGTTGTTTTGGGGTTTCTTTTGTCCTAGTCTGGGTTAGGCCCGTAGCCGTGGGTTAAATTAACCTCGAGTTTTACATACGGGCCCTGAATTTTCGATCGCTCGCGTAAAGTGTAAACGACATAGTATCGCATTAAGAGCTGTACTAATCATTAAGATAGACTATTTCGAGCGAGCAGGCACACTCACAAGCGAAACTGTTCCAAACATAAGCTGGCTTCTGTGAAACGTAGTGAACGTGGAAATAGCGCCTTTAATATTTGACGGAAGATCTAGTCAGTAACACATACGTGTATACAACAGTGGGTGGGGGTGGGTGAGGTGGGTAGGTGTTTGGTCCTTTTCCACCACGTATGGGTGATATCGAAGACGGTACGGGGCAACGAGAAAAAGGCCAGCACAAATCTGTGGCCCCAGCCGGGATTCGAACTCACAACCCGAGCACTGAAAGTCTAACGCTCTAACCGTTCGGCTGTCCCGGCACCCCGTGTGCACAACAGATCATGCCTGGAGTATTGAAGACGTTGACGAATAAGGCCAGAAAGGTAAAAAGGTACAGATTCATTGAGCGTTGTTGTTGTTGTTGTTGTTGTTGTTGTACCTCTGTTCGCGTTTCTTGAGGAACTTGAGCAGTTTCCTTGGGTTGACAGTTTTGCTGTACAGGCTGCTGCGGAAAATCTCTGCGTTGGCGAAGTACAGGTTGGACTGGAAACGGAAGATCTTTACGCCGCGTACCTGGGGATCATCATCATCATCATCATCATCATCATCAAATTCATCACCATCAAATTCATCACCATCACCATCACCCCCACCAATATCATCGTCTTCATCGTCGTCGTAGTCATCACCAGTCGTCGTCTTTCATGTAACTGCTCAAAGAGACTGTCTTGGATATTTTGTGCTCAGTATAATGAAAACTGCGCTTAGCAAAAAGATTGTGAAAGTACAGCAAAATCAAAAAAAAAAAAAAAAAAAAATAGACTGAGCAGGTTGGGTTGGCGCTGCACCGCGGCGACGCACGCACTTACCACGCGGGAAAGCAACCTGAACAGGTAACAATAATATTAAGATAGTCAAAACCTCAAAGTTCTCTACCTCAGAAGCGTCCGTGTACTTCTTGACCTCCACCAGGGCGGCGTCTTTGGCCGTTCTCCCCAGCCGGTACCCCCTGGCGAACTGCGTCTGGAAGACCACAGTGACGAGGGACACGCCCACCTCCGATAAACAGGCCGTAGTCGATGTCCAGAAACACGGTGGCGAAGAAGGTGAAGAACCAGATGACGAAGTCGAACTTGTTGATCTTCCAGAACTTTCTGCCGTCCAGGATCTGACTGATAAGAATGAGATCGTCGTCATTATCATTATCATCGTCAGTCGTCGTCGTCGTAGTCGTCATTAATGTCGTCGTCATCATTGTCGACGTCGTCATTATCATCATATCAATCATCATCATCATTCTCATCAGCAGCAACTCTTAAAAGCCCAAGCAGCATTTTTATATGACGCCAAAACCCCACTGGTGGAGTACGCGAGAAAACAGGAAACGCAAACACATACTACTACTACTACTACTACTACTACTACTACCGGCGTTAAAGCCTAAATAACTAACTAATTAACTAGCACTACTACTGAGCGCAATGCAGAATACGCAAAAACGGTGGATATCTTTATCAACTCACAATTTGTTAGAGAGTCTCTCAGAGAAATGTTATCAGGAAATGAGAAGTTCTAACTTTCCCTTCCGTGTGTATGTAAGGATGTGATTGCGGATAATACGTGTATACGATATTGCCTGCAATAAATTAAAGAATTATTTATTAGTATATTCTTGTTGTGTGTTTTTAGTTGATTTTGAACTTGAGTGAAGTTTACGAATCTTCGTATTCTTTATGTCGAAGACATAATAAGCCAAAATAAAATATCTGAGTTTTATTAGACAATAAAGTTATATTGAACTGAATTGAACTGAATTGATCTAAATTGGATTGAAGCAATGCTGTGCTGCACTCAACCTGAACAAAGAGGCCTTTGAGAGAGATGAAGATGATGGCAGCGAGCGCGGCTTTGGGCAGGGCGGTGAAGAGCGGGCCGATGAAGAGGATGACGCAGAGCATGACGACAGCAGCGAAGATACCGGACAGCGTTGTGCGGGCGTTCATGTTACTGGCCACCATGGAGCGGGGTGGGGCCACGCTGGACGGGAAACACAGGAAGAAGGCGGACACGGCGTTACACATCCCGTAGGCGATCAGCTCCTGGGAGTCGTCAACCTGCAACCGAGGGATGTGACTTAGTGGTTAGGATAAGAGTATGCGCGTGGAATGGAGCATGAGGGTGGGTGGATGGGTGTTCGGGAGTTTAAGCGCACGCCTGCACGCTCGAAATACTCCTATCTTGATGATTAGTACAGCTCTTAATGCGACACAATGTTGTTTAACCCCTGCGCGAGCGGCCAAACTCACTGATTCTACGAATGTTGTTACGCTACTTGGAGCGCTCATAGTGGTCGCGCGTTACCGAGTACGCTTCTGTTGGCTCAGTGTCAGCATTACAGACGCTGTCACTGTTCAGGTGTCTAAGTGGTGTGATGATAGATACCACGGAAACAGGTCAGAACGATCTGCGAGCATAAAAATGATAGCATTAACCCCTTTAACTCTTAAAAGCCCAAGCCCGACCAACCCCTATATGACAAGACTTGTGAAACCAGCAGGAGCCACTTCAATCCACTATTACGCAAGGCGTGGGCCTTCGCCACTAAGCCACAGACCGTTGTAGATTACATAATAGTGGCTTGAAGTGGATCCTAGTGATCTGACGATTCCAAGTAAAACTGCGATTTTTGCTTGGGCTATTTAGAGTTAATTGTCCAGCAAACCATATATATATATATATATATATATATATATATATATATATATATATATATATATATATATATATATATATAATAGGAACAAAGGCGTCGCTAAAGCCGAAAACATGAGCTCAATCAGGTCAATTTGAAAGTAGGGGAAGTAAGTAAAGCTGAGAGCGCTCCCTAGATCTAGGAGGCGTGTGCTTTGTATGCCATTGGACAAGTCCGCCTTGTCCTATATTGGCTACAAGCCACAATGGAGGGGGGGGGGGGACCTAAATATCGCAAAATTATATACCTCGTAGTTGTGCTTCTTGGCACAGATCTTAGCCATGGCGATTGTATTGGCGAAGATGAGGATGGCCAGGATGAAGGCGTCCACTATGTACTTGGGAGCTTCCTTCAGCGCATCCACGGGCACCTGAGGAGGCGGGATGGAGTTGGGGAAGGTCCCGACCACGTCCACCCCGAACTGGCTCTCAAACTCCCCGAAATACGACACGACAGTGGCGATGATGACCACAAACAGCTCTATAGGGATCGGCGCGAACAGTTTATGTTTGAACCGTTCGTTTATGCAGTCCTTCACCAGCTGAATAATGACGCAGACGATGACAGCGGTGATGACAGCCGTCCAGTTGATGCCCGAGATGGCCTTGAAGAGAGCCTCGTACGTGTAGATGATCTTGAAGACGCCCGCGAAGCGCTTGATCTTGATGCCCAGCATAGCCGGCAACTGGCTTGTGCCGATGTGGACGGCAGCGGCCGAGGTGAAGGCGGTAAAGAAGGAGTCGGAGAGGTAGTAGGTGATGAAGCCCAGCTTGAAGAGTCCCAAGCCGATCATCCACAATCCGGCGATGAAAGCGACGCCCGAGGCGATGCCCTCTTTGTAGTCCAGATACACGGGCACCTCGTCGAGTATGGGAGGCGTGGCGTTGCCTGTCACTTCTAATAGCCACGGTCTCTCTCCTGCCCATTCGACCCCTAGTCTATCAGATAAAAGATAAAATTTAAATCATTTGTTGTCGTTCACTCCTTTTAACCCTCCATAACTTTACTGTCTAAATTTATCATCGCCGTCGTCGGCATCATCATCACCACCACCACTACCATCACCATCATCATCATCATCATCCTCATCATCATCATCATCGTCTCTCGTCACTGACTTTAACGTCACCACAACCATTATCTTCACAATCTTTATCTTTGACATCGACATTGTTGATGTTAACCTGTACAATTGCTGAAACGAACATCTGTTCACATAGTGGGTTTCGGTTAATCCCTTACTAGATCTGTGATCTAATTGCCATCTTCTGTCTCGTTACCGTAAACATCCCTTTTCTCAATTGGGTATCGATGTAGGTAATATCATGCAGATCCTGGTTTTTATAAACCTCACATTTTGAAGTTATCTTATTTTGAAGTTATATTTGAAGTAAATTTGCTAGTTTCCTTGAAATGAAGACACTCATCATGACCACATTTTATAGGAGTAACATCTAATCGAACAGGACACAAAAGGTGCTCCATTTTCACACCTCCAAGCACTTGTTTATATCCTCTCCTGAAATAGTTCTGTTTTCATCTCACACTGGCTTACTTACCACTTCAAACTATCTACCAACCTGTCCACAATTCCAGCCGTTAGGATACAGATGACCGCACTGGTTCCCATGGAGACGTGAGCGGAAGTGCCGAAGAAAACGTAAAGCAGAACGGGCCAGACGGAAGTGAAGAGGCCGTTTTCGACCTTGACAGAGGTCAAGGCCCCAAAGGCCAAACCTTGAGGGATGTGCAGGATGCCGACAGTCAAACCAGCGAATATGTCCGCGACGGCAAACTCCTTCAGTTTGTAGTAGCGGATGTACTGGGGACGAAATAACAACAACAATAATAATAATAATAAACACGAATAAGTAAGGTGAAAGCAGACATGTCTCGGAGAGAAAAAAAGGAAGTTCATCAAGCTAATTTGACTTATAGAAGTTTTCTATAGTTTTCGGAAAGAAAGGCGATTTTAGACGAAAATGACTACAAATCTGTAAATTCGAACTTCACATTAAATCAAAGTTACAAAACGAAACACTATACCATAACCATTAGAAAAAAACCCTGAGGCTTTCGGAACAGACGCAAAAAAAAAGAAGAAAGTTTATCAAACAAAACGTGCGTATCGAGGTCGCGGCAATGCTTCCGTGGGGTTTTCCGTCTCCCTTATGCCACTGTCTATGTTACAGGTGAGTCATTTGCCAGTCAGTCGTGGGCATTTCTATGCATTATACAATACTCGTTGTTTCGGTTGCTGCTGTTGGTGTGGTGGTGGTGGAGTTGCTTGTGTGTGTTGTGGGCGGGGAGGCCGGGTTGGGAGGGGCATGGATTTTGACTGTCATAAGACTCGTTCAAAACTGCGTTGAAGACGCACCTCTTCCGGCTCTATTACCTATCAACACTGAATCAGTTTTTCACCGTCATCATGATGATCATGTTGTCTGTAAGAATGTACTGTATGACTATGTATAATGATAATAATAATAATAATGTTTATTCGGTTTTTGCAGGCCATTCGGTCCATATGAACAAGGAGATAGAAAATTCAAAAATGAAGTGAGTGCACTGAACGTACATCACAAGCAAAACTCAGTTGCGCAGCAGGATACCATACGGTAAAAAGGATCACTAAATAGCTCTAACAAACATTATACATAAATTTTCTTCAAGATCTAATTTTCAGCCATTCACTGATATACGCTGCCATTTCGAAGGTTTGTTTTTCGGAAATGTTGGCACAGAGTAGCTGTACCTTAAAGGTCGACGGAAAACGGTGGTAATAGAGAGGAATGTAAGCTTACTTTTTGCGCAAGACTGCATATCTAGGACAGATCAACAACAAAAATGACACAAATCTTCAATACATTGACTATCACACTGTTTACAATACGGGTCAGTAACTTGTTTTCCAAAGCGAGAAATGCTGTTCATCAATAATAATAATAATAATCGGGATGTTGTTCTTCAGAACAGCCGCCATTTCGTCCACCTGTGTGTCTTACCCGGACGACTGGGAGGTAGGAGGTGAGCAGTTTCCAGCATCGTTTCTTGTCACAGTAGACCTTGCTGCGGATCCGGTCACACAGAGGCTCCTTGAAGTCCTTCTCCTGCTTCAGGTGAAGCTCATCAAACGCCACCTGGCGGCAAACAAAGGTACGTCATCAAGTTACCAGTTTACGTCTTCTCGTTCGCCAGAACGTTTTATCTAAACTTTGAACTTGTGGTATTTTGTAATAAAGAAAAGAAAAAAAATTCTATAGCAAAACTGCAGTATGTACAAGGAATTCTGAGATATCAATCCCATCCTGTTATCAAAATACCGTGAGCCTACGAAAGAGAATAACAACAAAAAACAACAAAATGAGAAAATGTCAGGATTGTTCAGTGCAACCTACAGCCCTATGTTATTATTTGTCATTCCTTCTTATGCAAAACATGTGATAGTGCAGGTACGAATAACATTAAAAAGCGGCATTTTTATGAGCTTTGTGAACAGAACCACCCGGAGCCTTCCTGAAACACACACACACACACACACACACACACACACACACACACACACACACACACACACACACACACACACACACAGAGAACACACACACACACACACACACACACACACACACAGAGAACACACACACACACACACACACACACACACACACACACACACACACACACACACACACACACACACACACACACACACACAGTTTCCAGCATCGTTTCTTGTCACAGTAGACCTTGCTGCGGATCCGGTATCCGGGATTGATACACACACACACACACAGAGAACACACACACACACACACACACACACACACACACACACACACACACACACACACACACACACACACACACACACATGCACGTACACGGTGGAAGGAGGGGGTAGGGAAATCGGTGGATATGGAGTCCTGAGGAACAGTTGAATGGTTGGTTGAGGGTTACACGCCCTTTTCCAACACGTAAAGTTGATTGAAAAGACAGTTAACGGAAACAAAAACAAACAACAACAACAAAAGCAGAATACGGTTTGGTTTTTGTTGTTGTTGTTGTTGTTTCTCAGTGTTTTCATCGGGAATCGAACTCTCGACCTTTAGCGTTGACATGTAGTCCAACCATCTACCAGCTACGCTCTCCCGCTTCCCCTTGTCTTCCTACAGAAGGGGCAGCATTAGATCATGCCATAAATAAATGGACAGTCTCCTCATCTGATGCAACCCGTCCCAACCAGTAAGCAATATGAATTGTTCCGCGTGAGCTGAACGGTGTAACCCAACCACGAATAGTTCGCGTGAACGTGATTCGGACACGTGACCGCGTGGGTACTATTTCTGTCAACAGGTAATTTATGTACGTGTTTACGAAGACAACGTTGGGGAGGTAACAGATCGCCTAGACGGTTATTCACGCTTGGCTGAACACGTCATAACTGGACGTAATGGACGCGCGTCCAAGTAAGATTTAGGCTGAGGGAGAGAGAGGGATTGAGGTGAGTGGTTTCGGAACATGGGGTGTATGGGAGGGGCGGGGGGGGGGGGGGGCAGATAGGCCGGGGAGAGGGGGAGGGGGTATGGGGGTGAAAAAAGAAGTCACACTACTGGGTCTTCTGCTCAAGGGGACATAACAGTTTGTTGCATTTACATTTAAACCATTCTATTAATTTTGATATATTTAGCCAAGTTCAGTACAATTTTCTGTGGTATTTTCAAAGACATTTGTCTCCAAAAGTTATCAGGATATACACTTTTGAGGCGTCGTGCTTTTGTATTCTTTGACCTGCATGCTCACGCGCTACAATAATTATGTTATTTAATCATACTATGAAAGAAATCGCTGTGTATGGTGAGTGGTGAGCGGGAACATTGGTTCGAGACAAAGACAAAAACGAAATGCGGCTTTGTAAGCAGCAATGTTTTTTCTTCTTGTGTGTGTGTGTGTGTGTGTGTGTGTGTGTGTGTGTGTGTGTGTGTGTGTGTGTGTGTGTGTGTGTGTGTGTGTGTGTGTGTGTGTGTCTTGGGGGGGTGAGGATGGCGGTAGGGTGGGTTTACAGATTGGGTTCGGGTGATGCACGTGCTGAAAGGGGCCACCGGCCACTTCCACTATCTACATTAAATGAGAATGTAGGGTACACTGTAACTGATGACGACGACGACGATGTTGATGATGATCATGATGATGATGATGAGAACGACGACGACGATGATGATAATGATCAACTGCGACATAGAACAGGGGCGGATGCTGATGCTGATACTGCTGATATCGGTGGTGGTGGTCGGGAGGTGGGGGGGGGGGGAGGGGGGGGGCAAGGGGGTACAGCTGTGGCGGTGACAGAGATGGGAGACGACATTCACGATGACGATGATGATGACAATGCCGATGAAAATGCCGACGACCACAACGAGGACTACTATGACGACGACCACGACAATGATAATAATGATAACGATGATAATAATGACGAATGGTGAATGTATGCTAGCGGTGACGACACCCCCCCCCCCTCCTCCACCCCCACACATACTTCTTTTTTTTTTGGGGGGGGGGGGGGGGGGTGGATGGGTGGGAGTTCATGAAATGAATAAAATAAAGCTATAGCGATTGCATCATTTGATCTACATGTCGTGACACACTTTGTCTCTGTTTCTGCCCCCCCCCCCCATCCCCTCTCCCCCCCCCCCCCGCCCCCTCTCCACCGATGCACAACAACTGTATTTATAAACACAGCATGAGTATAAGCATCCTACCTGAGTCATGGGCATGCGCTTGACGTTGACATGGATCTCGATCGGACATGACGACCTTCGCTTCTTCTCGGACATCTCCGTACTGTCCGCCATGATGTCTGCTGAGAAGGGACGAAGATAAGGAGCTCGTCCTCACTCACTCGCTGTGTCCAAACCACGACACTCTAGATCTGGAAAAGAGAGAGAGAACGGATTAGCAATTTTTTTTTTTGGGGGGGGGTGCATCGCAGTGCACAAGGCAGTCATAAAGGGGGGCGTTTCACTCGCCGCGGAAATGTGAAATAAAGCTTATTGCCAGAATAAAAGATGTGTGTGTGTGTAGAAATAATGTGAACGTGAGTGGTGGTATCCATTTGGGTTTCATGTAATGAATGTAATAAAGCTGTAGCGATTGCATAATTTGATCTAGATGTCGTGACACACTTTCTCTCTGTCTGTCTGTCTCTGTCTATTTCTCTCTCTCTCTCTCTCTCTCTCTCTCTCTCTCTCTCTCTCTCTCGTGACAAAATCTCCTTTAACTGTACAGGTTTTAATTCCGCGGCGTGTGCGTGCGTGTGTGCGTGCGTGCATGCATGTGTGTGTGTGTGTGTGTGTGTGTGTGTGTGTGTGTGTGTGTGTGTGTGTGTGTGTGTGTGTGTGTGTGTGTGTGAAAGAGAGAGAGAGAGAGAACTGATGAATGACAATAATAAATCTTTATTTTACAACAGTCGAAGACATTGGTCTAGCAATCGATTTTCATTCTTGCCATTGCTGAAAACACAAATAAAGTAAAATAAACGAAAGAGAGAAACAGAGTCAAAGAGACACAGAGAGACATACTCATTAGAGACAGGGAGAGACATGGAGAGACATAGAGACACACAGAGAGACAGGGAGTGACATGGAGAGACATAGAGACACAGGGAGAGGCATGGAGAGACATAGAGACACACAGAGAGACAGGGAGAGACATGGAGAGACATAGAGACACACAGAGAGACATGGAGAGACATAGAGACACACAGAGAGACAGGGAGAGACATGGAGAGACATAGAGACACAGGGAGAGACATGGAGAGACATAGAGACACAGGGAGAGACAGGGAGAGACATGGAGAGACATAGAGACACAGGGAGAGACATGGAGAGACATAGAGACACACAGAGAGACAGGGAGAGACATGGAGAGACATAGAGACACACAGAGAGACAGGGAGAGACATGGAGAGACATAGAGACACAGGGAGAGACAGAGGTCTTGTCCACATCTCACCGGCCTCTTGAAATTCTCACACACCAAAACTGCTACTACTCAAGCAAAATGCACGCGTGAAATGGATATACGTTCATGTAGACTGCTATTTTAACACTGTTTTTTTCCCCCCAGCAAAGCATGTCTGACTGTTGCTTGTGTCTGCATTTACATGAGATGTCATGGTTGTTTAACCGCGCCCATGTCAAGATCCGAACCCTTGCACATTAATTTCCCACTGTGAGACGTGCATTTGTCCCTCTGACACCATCATCCTAGTTTATGGTCACATTCTTGGAGATGCCGAAACCAACCGCATGGAGGAGATACAGGTTATGAATACGTGAATACCTATATGTACGGTCATGCCTAAGTGCCTGTCACGTCCATGGCGTTTATGCCTTTTTTGTTCTTGTTGTTGTTGTTCTTGTTGTTATTGTTGTTGTTGTTGTTGTTGTTTATCCAGATGTCGGTAGTAGAGAAGGGTGGGTGGGTGTTTGGGGGTTTAACGCCCTTTTCCGCCACATATGGGTGATATCAAATACGGGGCAACGATGAAAAAGCCAGCACAAATATTTGGCCCAAGCCGGGATACGACCTCACGACCCGAGCATTAGAAGTCCAACGCTCTACCATTCGGCCACCCCGGCTCCCCGGAGAAGGACCAAAATATCAAAACGAAACGCTTTACACACGGTTAGATAAAAGGGGTCTGATGCATGAAGAGTGCATGGCTACGACGTAAATCCGAGACTAGCTTGACTAAGCTAAGACTAAAAGATTTGTGCCAGATGCATAAACGGAGTTCACGACCATTTCACGGACGAAACAGTAATACACGCTGATATAATAGCCCTGACGTAATAAATCTGAGACTTGAGCTAAGTTTCAGACTATCCTAATTTGTTTGAATGCATCACATCCAAGAAGACAATTGAAAATATTACATGTACATGCTAACGTTGATTAAAAAAAAAATAAAAAAAATAGTGGTTGTCCACAGAATTGATTGTGAAATGCTGCCGACAACAACGACACGACGATGACATAAGCTGGCTTCTCTGAAGCCTAGTAAGCACGGAAATAGCGCGGTTACGGCCGTAAAAGATTACGCATACTCTTTCCGGTTGTTGTTACAGTAAGCAACCAATTTAGAGCACCGTACCTCTTCATACTAAAGCAACGCCAAGTGCGTTATGCAGAACAGACATCATCAGTCAGACGAATGCACTTCCGTCACATTACGCGACAGTAAATTTGCATATGGGATGTTCTGGGAGCTTGACGGAACATATTACCTCCCTTTTAGTGTGACGTCATCCGCCGCAAACTCGGCCGCCATGTTAACTAAATGACCGGACACAGCAAGGGCAAAACCTGGTACACAAAGATGTTATGCGTGTACAATGACATACTTTCAGCAAACGTTGAAATATGTAGAGTGCGAGAAGAAGTCAGGCTGTTTTTTGAAATGGAAGATGAAAAGATTGCTAGGTCAGCGTTCACAATTATATTATAATAAAACTCAAAACTAAATATGAGTACGGGTCTTGTAAAACCAAACACACACAGCTGGACCCATTCATCATAATGTGTTTTAATTTTGCGAAGTTGAAAGAAAATGCACTCGGGGACTAACATGCCCCCCCCCCCCCCCAAAAAAAAAAATAAAAAATAAAAAAATAAATAAATAAATAAATAAATAAATAAAATAAATGATAATGATAAATAAATAAATAAATAAATCCTTTTCGGTCGTCTCCCCCTCCCCGCAACCCCCCAAACACATGAGTAAAATAATCGGCAAACAGGCTTCTTGTGAGCCGCTTTTATACATAGTGTTCCAGAACAGTATAATCGCTAAATACAAAGTAAACTTTTCTGTTGAGTAAATAACTTTCGTGGCCTGTGTACTATTCTGCTAGAACAAAAAAACAAATCTCTGGCCAAAGAGAGACAATTTTGTTTTAAGAAAAAAAAATCACACAGTACAACGCAATATAACGGTCTGTTGATAACTTACTTACGTGATTCGCGTATTGTTGAGCTAAATTTGTCTAGAGCACCCTCTCTCATAAAAGAGACAATTTTGTTCTGGGGAAAAAAAAAACAAACATAGCAAGCAACGGAATAAAACTGTCCCCCCAAAGACTCAGCCTGTCACACAAACCTGCCCCTCCCACAGCCGCAGGTGGCTAATCAAGACAGCGGAAAGTGTTTGTGGTGATACAATAATTCAAACGTTTTGACTTTTGAGGACGGTTGGGTCTTATGTAAAGCCACACATTTTGAAATATGAGCATGCATCCGTATTTACACCGTAGTAACGTTTTATGTTATGTTATGTTATGTTATGTTATGTTATGTTATGTTATGTTATGTTATGTTATGTTATGTCGTTTTATGATTGATAATCGGCCTTTGTCTTTCAATCAGACAAACTGAAATCCAGCACACGCTATCGCCGAGTGTTGCCATATTTCAAAATGCGAGCGAGTGGCATAGGAAACCATTCCTGTTATCTTGGTTGGTCTGTGTGCAAGAAAGGGGCTGATTATACATCAAGTGTGCACGCTAAAAGTCCCACGTTCATCTTTCGAAGTAGAGTAGGTCGTGGCCGGTGTCGTGGTACACAGAAATACTGTCGCACGCACCAGAGTGAATAGCAGGGTGGAGGATTGCACATAAGGTAGCGCTTAGCGGCAGCAGGCTTTCACTGCTTCGTCCTCCAGCCCTGCGGCGCAATGAGCATTTCAGCAGAGATGGGTATGTGCGCCGAGGAGATGTATACCATACCATACCATACCATACCATACCATTATCAAACTGAAGATATTTTCGCTAACACTATGATAATGATAAAATAATAATACGTAGTGTTTTATGGACAGCTGCTCTTCAAGTGACAAGGACTCGCTGCGCTTATTAAATATTTATTCTCAGTCATGATATCATAAAGTGCGGAACTAAATACAGGGGCGCCGGAAGATGTTGGGGGGAGGGGGGGCAGAATCTCAGAGGGGGGAAAGGCCAGAAGCAGTGAAAGGAAGGACGTTGCCCGGAGGAAAGTGAAAAGCGCGAAGGGGGGGGGGGGGGGGTCGTTCAGATGCTGCGCAGACAAAAACCTTTACGAACCAGGGAGCCACTGAAAGGAAGGACGTTGCTGGAAGAAAGTGAAAAAGCGGGGGGGGGGGGGGGGGAGTGATTATCAGACGACTTTCTGCCAAGCCGTTTTGATATTTCATGCAACGGCTAAACTGAGTTCTCTATTGGTGGGATGAGGGAGAGAGCAGGAAGAGGGGTAGGGGGAGGTAGGGGAAGGGAGGGGGGGCAAGACCATGCTTTGCCCCCCCCCCCTCTTGCCATAGTCACCTGATTTTCCAGGGGGGGGGGGGCAAAAAGATACTCTTGCCCCCCCTGCTTGGGTACAGGGGGGCAGCTGCCCCCCCTGCCCCCCCCCCCCCCCCGGTTCCGGCGCCCCTGAAATACAGAGCTATCATCAAAACGGTTTTCTACTAGTCAAAGGGAAGCAACCATCTATTAGTATGCTACTCATGGGAAAAAGTCTCCACATAGACAGAGTTAAGAGCACACACACACACACACACACACACACACACACACACACACACACACACACACACACACACACACACACACACACACACGCACGCACGCACGCACACACACACACACACACACACACACACACACACACACACAAAACGGTCTGTTTGCACCCACCCCTTACATCCAGTTTGGCAGGTGCAGCGACATCACATGACTCATCGTACACACAAACAGAATCAACAGAAGTTAACTATGACGGAAGAGAAAGTTCTTCACATGGGATTTAAACAGTGGGGCAGTGCGGGCTGAAGGCGGAGTTCGATTGGCAAAGAGTTCCAGACGGTCACATCGGGGCCAATAAGGTGAATGAGCGCTCTCCGGCAGGTTTCATGTTACGCTTCCAAAGTTTGAGAAGCTTTTCGCTATCGCTGGGTGGGTGGGTGTTTGGGGGGTTTAACGTCCTTTTCCACCACATACGGGTGATATCAAAGACGGGGCAACGATGAAAAAGCCAGCACAAATATTTGGCCCCAGCCGGGAAACGAACTGGCACGACCCGAGCATTAGAAGTCCAACACTCTACCATTCGGCCACCCCGGCTCCCCAATTCGCTATCGGAACGCAGGGTGCGAGACGGTTGATACGAACAGAGTAAAGCCGACAGAAAGGGAGGCAGAGAACCCCCCCAAAATAACGGAAAACAAAAGTGGTGATTTTGTACTTGCAGCGGAATTTAACAGGGAACTAACGGAGATGTGAGGCCTGATAACGAACAGAAAACGACTTTCACTAACACGTTAATACAATGCCCACATTGTTTTCCTCGATAGCAATTCTGCTCATTTCTAGCAAAGCAAAATATCGAACATAATTTTGATATGATCCTTGTCAGATGCTTTTTTCCCTCGCCAGAAATGTCCAGGATCATCGTCAAAATTTGTGATTCGTTACAGCACCAGAAACGCTTCCCGCAATATTCATTAAACCCCCTATACAGCTCCAGCTCTGACGACAAAAAAAAAAAAAGCAAAAAAAGCGTGGATTATCTAGCACAGCTAGGACTTGACAGCTTGTGTGTGGCCACAACATAATTTATAAGAAAAGACACTTCCCTGTTGACATTCATGTTTGGGAGACAGGTTCCGCGCCTCATTTTGCCTTCTCGGCCAGGTGACTTTGCGAGACGAAGGGCAGGTAAGGAGAACGACCCACACAGGAAGGAAGGGGGAGACAAGTGAAGAACTGCGTGGCGGTTTGTGAGGCAACATGTGGTCTGCGTGTTGATTTAGTCGACCAGGAAACGTCAGCGGAAAGGGACGAGAGGAAGCACCGTAGAAGTGTTTTGTTTTTTTCCCCGCTTTTCATCTTTTCACGCTCCAGTGACCGGGATTCTCTCTCTCTCTCTCTCTCTCTCCTCTCTCTCTCTCTCTCTCTCTCTCTGTGTGTTCAGTGTGTGTGTGTGTGTGTGTGTGTGTGTGTGTGTGTGTGTGTGTGTGTGTGTGTGTGTGCCTGTGCGTCTGTGTGACTATATGTGTAACATGTACTTACCAACTGCCATCGCAAAAATATATATAGATGTAGAGCTTAGCATAACATAATTATGCTTTTAACGTGTATTGCTTAGTACACTGTTTTGATGCCTGTTAGCAATACACGACATAAACATGTTTAAAACGAACGAGAGAGAGAGAGACTGAGAGAGAGAGAGAGAGAGAGAGAGAGAGTTCTTGCAGCTAACGTTGGCAATTCAGGTCGGGTTCTTGTCTGTGATCAATCAGGCGTGTTTACGCTCTGGTGTTACTGACACTGTGTATACAACGCACCAAAAAAAAAAAAAAATCATTCTCGGCTAGTATCAACATAAAAACTGAATTATCTGACCAGAATCTGACCCTAGCCTTAACATCAGCAACAACAACAACAAAATGACGTACATTCATGGCACATTTCGTACCGCGAACGAGTATTCCACGTTTTGAACACTGTTTCAGGTTTTTTCTCACGCGAAAATCAGGCAAGATCAAGGGTTCCTTTGCGGCTCTTCCTGATCTTACTGCAGCAAGTGTAATCAAAGTGCAACACTCCCACAAACTCTAATTTAAATCCAGTGCAGACATTAATTATGATTTTTTTTTTTTTTTTTTTTTTTTAGTGCAGCCGCTGGTGCACAACCACAAACTTACTTGGTAGCAATTGAGTTAACGCAGAAAAGCACACTGATTCACAAACACTGTCCATCTGCGACATCCAATCGTTCGCACACATGAACGTCACGATACAACGTGCAGTTACCTCGCCAGCTTCTAGGAGAGAACTAAAGTAAGAGTTGGTTGGTTGGTTAGTTGATTGGTTGGGAGGCTGCGTCTACGTTGTTGCTTTGCTTTCGTATAGGGTCATGTTTGTCTCCCCCCCCCCCTTTTTTTTTAATTATTATTCTTGTTTTTGGAACAAAGTTTACATACATACATACATACATACATACATACATACATACATACATACATACATACATACATACATACATACATACATACATACATACATACATACATAGTAACCTGCCTACCTACCTACCTACCTACCCACATACATACATACATACATACATACATACATACATACATACATACTAACCAGCATGCTTACATGCATTTGTGCCTTAAATCTTACGGGCACAGGCTGGAAACATCATGCATACATGCATTCTATCAAATGTTTGTCATGTTGTAATAGCTTTTTTTATTTTATTTATTTATTTTTTTTTTTTTTTTTTTTTTGGAGACTCCTTTCAAGTTTTCCCTGTTCAACAGAGATTTAAACAGATGTGACATCTCTACCCATACACCACAGTTCCCATATTACTGCCGGCCATGTTGGCCAGTAGTTCAATAGCCACACCACTTGGGTCATACGTTTCAGGCCGCCATGTCAGGACTGACGGCTGACGTGTCGTGGGCGTCGAAACATCGGAACACGTCACTTCGCCTGTTGACGCGGGTCGTCTTTCTCGGTGGCTCAGAGGAACGTTATTCGAACTGTCTTATCCGTGTGAGCTATCGGGAATGTCAATCAGACTGGGTAACGCATGAGACAGTAACCTGTAAGAAGTATTAGATTCACGATTTCCTCCATCGAAAAGTTAACTCCCCCTCTTGCTCGGGACGGCAGCACAGCCTAGTAGTCCCAATGATTCTTCTGTATACGTCATATGTCCTTTAAGTTTAACTCCTTCTAGACCGCCCCTGTCTCCCACGCGACGCTACTCTTGTACCTGCTTCCCCGGTTGACATGGAGTATTGTCCCTTGACAGTTTACATGCTGGTTGAAACAGCCAGCTCCCTATCTGTTGCACTCGGCTTGAACTGACGCGGTGTTGAAAGGTGGCAGTTTCCATACGCGAAGTGCTCCGTGTTCGACATTGTGAACTTCCTTTGGCTATAGGAAGGACGGGAAGTAAATACCAGAAAAGGTTTGGTAAGAGCCGAGATCACGGTCGTGGTAACTGCAGGGGGCATATTGGAGAGACAGAAAGTAAAAGTAAGATTTAGTTTAGAAGAAGGGGAAAAAAGAAGAAGAAAAAAACAGGAAACCGAAACGAGAGAGAGAGAGAGAGAGAGAGAGAGTTGGGGGGGGGGGGGAAAGAGAGGGTGGGGGGGGGGAAGAAGGAGGGGAGACTACTCCTTACACAATTACTGACAACTGAAAGCTATTCTCATTGTATTACCGTTTTGAGATCTCATCAAATTGCTCCAGTATTGTCGTCTACCATCTACCATGTAGAATGGCAAACATACGCCGAGATTAGAAATCAATATAACATGCATGTATATGTATGTATTTGTATGTTTTATAATCTTTTAGTCTGAAATACCAAAAAACATAAATTAAAAAAAAAAATGTTCCCTATTTGCGAACGAGAAGATATGAACAGAGAGAGAGAGAGAGAGAGCATGCTTGCTGACATTGTAAACGACCTCTTAAGAAAGTCACAAGGACATCATGACCTTTCCTCCCTCCCACTGTCTCCAGCTATTCACTGAAGCGTGGATAATGTATTTTTGATTGAATGACGTTTCTCTCTTACGTTCAAACTCATCGCTCATTTTGACTCGAAATCCGTGTTGATGACATCATCCTGAAACACTGAAGTTCCTGTTTTTTTTTCCATCAATCAAAAGCTGAATGCTAAGAAGGCTGCGGAAGAACCGCGCACCTTATGTATCCAGGACATAGCTGATTAATTAAGACAGCGGCGTGAGTGTCCTGAAGCGAGCTAAAACCCACCTCTCCACTTGTTGTTTAAATTAGTTCACGGATGCAGGGCCCTGAAATCACTCAACCGTGATGTGCACGACATTACCAGCTTGTATACGAGCCGGTACGTGTTATTTAAAAACCAAAGTCATCCCACTTTGCCCCCCCCCCTCCCCCTCTCTCTCTCTCTCTCTCTTAGGACAACGTTCGCTCTGATAGTTTGAAGTGTATTCGACAAGAAAACTTGGACTTGTAGTTTATCCAGGATGAAATTTCTAGGCGTGACTACGCCTATCTTACAATCTGTCCTGTAGAAACTATACAGAGAGAGAGAGAGAGAGAGAGAGAGAGAGAGAGACAGAGAGAGAGACAGACAGACAGACAGTTAAAAAAAAACTCCTGATGGCAAGCGTTTGCGTGTATATTATACCAAGTTTTGTGCGTTTTTTTTTTTTGTTTTTTTTTTCAAAGACTAAACTTTTTCTTTCAATAAATAAATAACAACATTTAAAACGTATCGAGACAAAATCAGGAGATTGCAGGTCACTCAAGATCAGAAACTTACTTGATCATACAACGGGATTGTCATATATAATTATGACCAGCGTTGAATGAGGTGAATATAAAAATAATGCATGCTACGCACAGAAATTGATTCGCATTTGTCCAGACTAAAACTTAGCTTTTAAATTTCCTCTTGATAATGAAGATGTATCACCCCATGACACATAGACATCCATCACACGTTTCATCACAGTTTATGAACACTCGGAGAGCAGCAGATGAGAAGCAACGACGTAAAAGAGAAGGATCAAAAGAAAGCCACGTAAGAAAAGAAAGAATAATGGTCTTGGCGGACCATCAAAGAGTTCAGCGTTTCTGGCGGCCACCGTGTCAGCCGCAGTCCCACACCATAAACTGTTGACACACTTATGACAGGGAGGTAGGCTTGTCTTTTCGGGGCAGTGGTTCTGTCCCTTGGCTGTTGATCTACTGTCTTGACCGGATGTGGTCGTCGACCAGATGTACTCCCCGGTTCGTTTGACTCCCGGGCGTTTCTAGCCTCAAGCTACATTGACCCGGGACAACTTTCAGCCTCAAGCTGAACTGACCCGGGACACTTCCAGCCTCAAGCTACATTGACCCGGGACAACTTTCAGCCTCAAGCTGCTTAGACCCGGGGCACTTCCAGCCTCAAGCTTCACTGACCCAGGGCACTGGCGAGTACATCAAGCGTGTTATATCGGCTAGAACCGGCTTCGTCAGGCGTAACTGTAGAGCTACATGCGTCGAGTTCTTTGGGAGTCACCACTCATGTCTATAATTATGCTGTTGGGTAGGCGGGACAGCGGAGCTGGTAGAACGTTAGGCTTTCTATGCTCGGGTCGTGAGTTCGAATCCCTCGGCTGAGAGCCAGAACGTTGTGTGTGTGTGTGTGTGTGTGTGTGTGTGTGTGTGTGTGTGTGTGTGTGTGTGTGTGTGTTGTCCGGTTTTTTAATGTCACTTGCATGTTGTAGAAAAGGACGTGGAACTGGCAACGAAACAACCAGCCATTAACTGCTTCCTGTCAGCCT
>JACVVK020000362.1:330000-342500 GCA_018292915.2 Batillaria attramentaria
ATCCGTTTCATTTTGTTGTATTATTATCATCATCTATTGGTAGAGCGTTCGACCTGGGTCGTGAGTTCGAATCCCGACTGGGGCCAGATATTTGTGCTGGCCTTTTTCTCGTTGCCCCGTCTTTGATATCACCCTTACGTGGTGGAAAGGGACGTTAAACTCTCAAACACCCACCCACACACCCCTCTCATCAGTTTTTTTAAATGTCAGAAAACTTACTGACGGCTCGATAAGTCACTGAGAATGTAGTTTGAAAATGGGCACACGCCACTTTCTGTGTTTTGTCTCATCTATGTCAGGCCTCTTTGATCTGTCTTGTGATCCATCATTTTATACGTATAAGTGTTTATCTGATTGAAATTTGTGATGCGTCACCGTTTGAAGTGTCATGTATGCAGGGGTATGGTGAATGCACCCCCCCCCCTTCCCCTCCCCAGCCCTATCATTCCCCGGTGTGCCATGAATGAGTGAAGGGGGGGGGGGAGGGGTGGGTGGGTGTTTGGGGGTTTAACGTCCTTTTCCACCATATAGGGTGATATCAAAGACGGGGCAACGATGAAAAAGCCAGCACAAATATTTGGCCCAGCCGGGATCGAACTCACGACCCGAGCATTAGAAGTCCAACGTTCTACCATTCGACCACCCCGGTTCCCCCGGGGGGGGGGGGGGGGGGGGGGGCGAGGGGGCCAACGCTACAATGTGTGTGTGTGTGTGTGTGTGTGTGTGTGTGTGTGTGTGTGTGTGTGTGTGTGTGTGTGTGTGTGTGTGTGCGCGCGCGCTCTGTTATTAAAAAAGCTTGATTACATGCTGATTTAGTTATGTATGCTTTGATTGTAAGCGGACGCCGTGCCGAGGCGCCGTGGTAACCTGATTGTGTCCACACTAAAGTGTTCTCTTTTGCTCGGTTTCTTACTTACTTAATCCTCTTCGTGCCCTCTGGCACATAAGGCCAACACCAAAGATCGCCACTCTGGCCTGTTCTGAGTTTTCTTCTCCAGCGTCCCCCACGTAAGTTTGTTTTCCTTCAGCTCTTTGTCCACTGTCCGCCGCCACGTCTCCTTGGGTCTTCCTCTGGCTCTTTCTCCATCTGGGGTCCAACGAAGAGCCACCCGGGGTAGTGCGGTTGGGGGCATCCTGAAGATGTGTCTGATCCAGCGCCATCTTCTGCGCTTGATTTCTTCTTTTGCACGGTATTGTGTGAAAAATATAGAGTAAAGTCATGTTGAAGTGTGTGTGTGTGTGTGTGTGTGTGTGTGTGTGTGTGTGTGTGTGTGTGTGTGTGTGTGTGTGTGTTGGGTGAGGGGATGGGGCAGAAGGTTGTGGAGAAGCAGGAGGATGGATCTCATGGAGGTAGAGATACAAATACAAATGTTAAAGGTCGGCAGTCTCAACAAAAAGCCACAAACAGTACGTTTTCTTAAAGAAAAAACAAAAACGGAAAACAACAACAATAACAACAACAACAAAACTATCCAACTGTGCAAAATGCACAGTCAACTCTGTCACAGTTACCGAATTTTCAGCGTCCCTGAAAACCCCTATAAAAGCGAAGGAGAAGCTGATTTCACAGCTCAGTTTGCGTTTTGATATTGAGCGAGAAAGATCGCAGGGACTGGTCTTCTCGTGCAGCACGCAACACCCGCTAGACGCTGAAGCGGTGTGTCTCGCTCACTGACCAAAAGCACAATAAAGTCACCGCAAACTCACGCTGTGGTTTTATAAGGGTCTCCGAAGCGCTAAAAACTCTGCAGCTGTGACAGGGTTGCCTGCGTTATGCACAATCGCGGAAGTCGTAGTTTAAAACACACACAATCGCGGAAGTCGTAGTTTAAAACACACACACACACACACACACACACACACACACACACACACACACACACACACACACACACACACACGCACGCACGCACGCACACACACAAACATTAACTCATTTATTAGTACACTTTGTACATGTACCGTTATCTGCCTATAATACACACATGACAGAGAAATAAAATGATAATTGAGAATAATGAAACGGGGAAAATGGTGAATGAAGGCAAATACATAAATAAATAAACAAATAAATAAATAAAGACCTTCTGAAACGGTTTTTGTGCCCGGCATAGTAAACCCGCTTTGTCACACACACACACACACACACACACACACACACACACACACACACACACACACACACACACACTCTCTCTCTCTCTCTCTCTCTCTCTCTCTCGGGGAGTCGTGGTGGCCGAATAGTAGAGCGTTGGACTTCTGATACTCGGGTCGTGAGTTCGTAGTATTCCGGCTGGGGCCAAATAAAATTATTTGTGCTGGCTTTTTCATCGTTGCCCCGTCTTTGATATCACCCTTATGTGGTGGAAAAGGACGTTAAACCCCCAAACAACCACCCTCTCTCTCTCTCTCTCTCTCTCTCTCTCTCTCTCTCAGTCTGTTTGTGGGTTTTTTTGTTTTTTTAAGATTGCAGACCTTTAATATCCACTGACCGGGTGGACACACAGAGGAAGTGAAGGACTACTGGGACACACGCAGAATGAAGTCACCAACAAAACCATCCTTCAGCCTTGTTACATCTCTCCCTTGTCATCCTTGCCTTCCCATCATGCTCTGTACTGTCAGGCTGTCACAGACGTCCCATGGGTAATAAACAGCGTGCTATATGGCGGACATTTTGTGATGTTTCCTTGTTTCCCCGTCTGTGGGTGAACGCCAGAGAAGTCGGCCGCTCCTCTTTGAACGTGTAAGTTACGATAGAACCGCTGTTGGACGTTGTCAATGATCGCTCACTCCCCGTACTGGCATTCTCACCATAGAGTCCTTTCTGTGACCGCAAGGTGACTGGTGGAATTGGCGTGTTGAATATCACAAATGCTGAAGCCTCAAAATGCCTATAGATTCTTGATAAACCTAAGGCATCACTGAAATTGCTTCAGCTTGGAAACAAAAATTACCACGCACACACCATTTAGAGGCAAGCACCTGATAGGAGTTAGAAAGAAAAAATCACCATCTCCTTTCCCCTCAGCCTCCACTGAAGTGATCCAACTGTACTTTCAGTTTCTGGCGGAAAGCCTTTTCACTCAAATGCACTTGCATGACCCCTGCCTGCCCTGTTCCAAAATAGTCCCAGGTTGACAGGCAGCTTGCCACCTGTCGCAACCCCCTGGGTGCGGGTAGGTGGGTGGGTGGGTGTTTGAAAGTTCAACGTCCTTTTCTACCACGTATGAGTGATAACAAAGACGGGGCAACGAGAAAAAGACCAGCACAAATATTTGGCCCCAGCCGGGATTCGAAAATATCGTACTTTAAGTTTTGAATTTTGCAACAAATGAGGTGAGTAAGTGAATGAGTGAGGGAAGGAGACATTAACTAAGTTCTTTGAAATCGTTTAACATGCACAATGATCTGGTGGGCGCTAACATAATTATGCCAGTTAGAATTTTGAGGTCGGTCCGTCTTGTAGAAGGTCACTGAACATGAGGGTCATGGCGTCCACAGTCACGCATGTGCTCCATCATTCAACCGTAGCGTCATAGCGGTGGCATGTTATTTCCCCCCGTGTGATTCCGATTAGCTGTCAATGTGTGTGTGTGTGTGTGTGTGTGTGTGTGTGTGTGTGTGTGTGTGTGTGTGTGTGTGTGTGTGTGTGTGTGTGTGTGTGTGTGTGATCATCTTCTTAAGAATAATAATAATAATGAGAATGAGGGTCTGTGCGCCTTACGATAGCAAAACCGTTACATACACACAGTCATACAAGACATTCTTACAAACATCATGATCATGGTGATGGTGATACATTAACACACACATGTACACATACAGACATACATACATACATACATACATACATACATACATACATACATACATACATACGTACGTATGTACATACGTACATACATACATACATGCGTACACACGTATGTACATACGTACATACAGACATACATGCGTACATACAGACAGACAGACAGAGTCTTCTTCTGCTTCTTCTTCACCGTCAGCAACAGCAGAAACTACAATTACCACCACGTCTGAAGGAACAAGAAAAAAGAAGAAGAAATAATCACTTTATTTGTTGGGTTTTATTTTTGGTTTTTTTTTTCGCGTGCCCAAGTATCGCACGCGTGTAAGCATTACGTATCCCATTACTCTGCTACAGGCTAGACTACAGCAAACACGGAAAGCACCCTCTCTTTGGTCAGTCTGTGTATTGTCTGTTGTTGAAGCTGTCGCGTGGGACACATCGAGGAACGGCCAGCGCGGACGTTTGGCTGATGAAAGACACCGTTATGTCCAGGGCTCTTCTGATCCCCCCAGCCACCCCCCCCCCCCCCCCCCCCCCCCCCCCCCCACCCCCTTGTGAAGCGTGACTTGTCGTCTTTGAGGGATCCATGATTGGCAGCTGACCAGTGGGTTTTTCAGGCGACCGTCAGAGGTGCTGTCAAGGACTCAGTGGCTTCTCAAGGGCCATCGTCATGACAAATGACCATCCACGCAGCAAATGTTTGTTAAGAAGACGAGGCAGTGTAGGGCGGGGTGGGTGTTAGGGAGTTTAACGTCCTTTTCCACCACGTATGGGTGATATCAAAGACGGGGTAACGAGAAAAAATGCCAGCACAAATATAATAAGGCCGGTACAAATATTTGGCCCCAGCCGGGATTCGAACTCACCACCCGAGCATTGAAAGTCCAACGTTCTACCATTCGGCTATCCCAGCTCCCCGACGAGGCAATATAAGGTAGTCAATGTAACGATGAACTTATATGGTGTGCATGGAAAATTTTTAATGGGTTTAACGTCCTTATCTACCACATTAACATTGTTTAACGCAGTGTAGTGCGTTGTTAGCACTTCGAACTATGGACCGGGTGACCCTGGTTCGAATCCAAACCCGAGGCAGTCGGGATGTTGCCTACCTTGGGTCGGCTCCTACCCAGAGTGGGCGTGTTGTTGGCCTTGTGCCCCTCAACCCCAAAGCCCCCCACCCCTATGCTTGCCCTCCTCAGCCCCCAAGCCCCCCCCCCCCCTCTCCCTCACACTCCAGTTTGCCCGCTCCCCCCCCCCCCTTACCCGCTACCCCCCCTTCCCTAGCCCGGTTCAATAAATTACTTGCATAACGGTGCTCACATGCGAACGAAGAGAGTAATTTGTTAGCTTTCTAATCCCCTCCCTCCCCCTCCTCCTCCTCCCCCGGGTCCCTCCTCTAAGCATAGAACTAGAGGAACTCCGTAACAATAGCAGCAGTGTCGCTCACGCCTGTGACAGTGCTTATTTGATTTAGCAGTGGCCCATGTTGGATGCTAGTCTTGAGCCTGAAGACAACAGGATTCATAACAAGACGGATGGCCAGCAACGAACAGCGGAGATTTATTACATCTTCCAGGCTGAGAATAGCGGCACAGTCATGCAAATCAGAATGGCGTTACTTTAGCCGGGGGCTGGGAGTGTCCTAGTTAAGACATGTTCAAAGACAAAGAAAATACTTATAGAAATAGGGTTTTTTTCCGCGCCGTGTATGTCAGTACGTCCGCAGAGTTACCTTTTGTTTGTTTGTTGAAGTTATGTCCCATTTGTTTATGTCCTGAAGAAGGCGGAAGCCGAAACGTTGACCTGTGCCGTCCTTTGTGAAAGTTAAGTGGTTTCTGTCCCTTTTATGTCGCTTTTATTTGCTTATAGAAATGCGTCAAAGGTTCTATATATATGAAAAGGATTTAATTTATCAATGGCATATGCATGAGATTAAGACGTTTTGTAACAAACAGCTTTAAAACGGTTAATCTGAAAGAAAATTATAGGAAAATAAACAAGGGGGGGGGGGGGGGGGCGGGGAGGGAGGCGAGGGGAGGTTTTAGAACTTAGGTTGAGGTTAGGTGTTTGGGGGTTTAACTTCGATTTCCATTAAACACGGGGCGGTCGGGTGGTCTAGTGGTTAAGACTTCGAAACCCATGCGAGAGGTCAAGTTCGAGTCCCACACAGGGCAAAGAAATAATTATGTTTTCTCGAATACTCCGGTTTTTTCCCCCTCATGTTTATTGGTCAGCAATTTAAGTTTCCGAATATAGAATTGCATTTATTTGAAATTTTGGGGGCTGAACATTTCCAAAGCAGAGGGGGAGGATGCCGGAGTACCCGGTGAGAACCCCCGACGCCGGTCGGTCCGAATGAACGGTGTCACATACGAGAAGTTAACATTCTTTGCCCCGTGGGACTCGAAACTGACCTCTCCCATTGGTGACAAAGTCTCTTAACCACTAGACCACCGACCGCCCCTGACCACCGACCGCCCCTGCTTACTGTGACATTTACAGTTCAAGCAAAGCCACGATGCATGCATTTGCTACAGCCGAGCAGCGCTCAGCAAGCAGTGCCACGTCGTCCATGCGCCCCGCTGTCTCTTGTCTGCCATCAAGTCCTGACACCCGCCACAAAGTATTGTGTATGACAGTGCTGCAAAATTAATGGTAAGACGCTTTGCTGTGACAATTTAATGCAAGCCAGATGACTGTCAACCGTCCGCTCCGCGAGCGGTGGTACAAATACTCGTGATATTATGGCCTGAAGACCGCCACGTCAGCACTCTTAATCCAATTACACATTGGGGCGGTCGGTGGTCTAGTGGTTAAGAGACGTGTCACCAGTTCGTGAGGTCAAGGGTTCGAGTCCCACTCGGGGCAAAGAATTTTTCCTTCTCGTATGTGGCACCGTTCATTCGGGCCGATCGTCGGGGGTTCTCTCCGGGTACTCCGACTTCCTTCCCCTTCTGCCTTAAAAATGTTCAGCCCACCAAATTTGAAAAAAAAAAAAAAGCAATTCTAAATTCCGAAATTTAAATAGCTGAGCTGACCCTTCGCACCACGTGATTGTAATGTGTTTATGTCCAGTGTGTAAGAGAATGCGTGTGATTCACGTGAGCGTGCGTGTTGGGTTCAGTTCGCGGCGCTTTGAGCCGATTCATGAAACTGCGTACAGCGCCTATACAATACTCATTATTATTATTATTATTATTACTGATATATTTCATACCGCGTGTTTTACTCTTCTTTCGGTTTTGGTCCTGTAAAAGAGAATCAGGCAAGAGTAACGGTTCCTTAGCGGCTCTTTTGCAAGGGAGAACGCTTTGCCGAAATGCTCTGTTCGATAGTCACCTTTAACCCCATAAAGACTGAATAAATCCAGTACGATTTTTTTTTTTTTTTTTAAGCGAGGCTACTGGCGCGCAAACGCGGCTGTCCAAACTTGGCAGGAACTGAGATAACCTCGCTATAGTGTCTTCCTGGAAGGACATGACAGGGTAAGTAGTATGGGTGGAAGTTTTAGATCCAAGAACGATCTGCACGGTACATGGCAAGGACAGAGTTGCTCCATGTTCGGTCACACACTCGGTACATGCGCATGAGCGCCACGTGTTCTTTGCTGGCAAAGACAGTGGGACAGGCTCCGCTGTCTTTGTCACAGGTAAAGAATCTAAAGCCTGTTTCTCAAAACAAGGCAGACTTCGAACTTAGTTCAAATTTAACCTTTAAAAAAAATGCCAAGAGAAGCATGTCGTGCAAAAACTTGAACGATGAGAGTAAAACCTACATTGGCCAGGTCGATATCTGATGTAATATTTCATTCTGCCAGGCGCAAAAAAAAAATTCTCTAGCATTCTGAAATGCATTTTAGTGAGACTAGCAGATTATTCAGCCTGGGTACTATCCACGAACATGAAATAAACGTTTCAGTCACCATTATAATAGCCTCGAGCGATATGTCAGCCTAGGAATGTCGGACAGTGGGCATTTCATCCTTTGAATACAAAGGCCGAGACACAGGTGTAAATGCCTTGAGGGCAGGACTGCTTTATGAGAACAATGAGGATCTGTGCAGTGTGTGCGTGAAACGGCTTGGTCGCCCACGCTGCCTGCAAACACGTAAGAGGCCTTTTACACGCTGAGTGCCTGCAAGCGAGCACACACGCTCGCCGAGTAGATTTTCTGTTCACACGTAACGCTACCAGCGTGCACAGGGCGGACTGCGCTGCCGGCCTGGCGCTGGATAATACACAAAACGCGGTCAGCGGTGGCGTGTTGAGGAAAATAAATAAGATCGTTTTCTATTTACAGACGCTCCGGCGGCGTCCCTGGCAGTGCCCATTGCAAGCGGATTTAATTCGCTTGACATGAAGTGCATTTTATCGCTGGTGGGCGTGACAAAAATCGTCGCGTGTGTAAGGCCTCTAACGACCCATCCGGTTGTCACGAGGACTCGGGCAATGATAATCACTCTGTTGTCCCCACAATTAATCTCGTCCATTTTGGACAGCAACGCGGAAAGAGCTGCCTTATGTCCACACCGGTGACGCGGCTAAGCCGCGAATCCAACCGGCTGTCGATCGCAGTGACTGTTTTAGGCCGGAAAAGCGCGACACACATGCGGTGATGTGCAAGAATGCTGCCAGGAAAGCTAAGAACTGAAATGAATTTGATCATATTGTTATATGCACATATCAGTAAGACTTTCATCTTCCCACCCAAAGCGATTTTATATCGAAAATTTTATTCATGTAAGGACACGAGTCATATTTGTTCGACTGCAATGAGACTCGGGAGCTATTTTGCAGTTTAACACGAAGCTGACAAAAAATACCACGTTAATTCCAGTAGTTTCAAAACAGACACGTATCCGTGATGTCTTTGTGACTTGCATGCCAATTGTTGTGACGTAGGATGCTTTAGTGTTTTCGCAATTTAAAAAAATATCAGAGCAGTGCGAAATCCTCGGCTAAGAACCGGCCAACCGTCTGTTTGATACAGGCTGGTTCTTAGCCGGGGCGAGTGCTGGTTCATAGCCACAAAATATTCACTACCAATTTTCTTTCTCGAACTGCGCGCGATCTAAGCCACAAATTGCACTAATCTTCTAGGTGTGGCCGCAAGACATATTATAAAACTGGGACGTTTTCATAAACGTGACTTTCCTTTCTGTAATTTTATATTATCGCGAATGAAAGTGAATTTTCTACAGAAAACGAGACTAAATTGCTTCCAACGTGAGTGTACGAGCAAGTAGCACCACAAAAACCACTTAAGAGTTGAACAGAGACCTTCTGCGACAAGACAGGCCAACCTCAGATCGAGACAAGCTTTCACAAGTACAGCGCAGATGATTTTCTGAGAGAAGTCGCTTGCGGCCAAGCAACGCTAGCGCTTAGACGCCGCAAGCCGGTCAGAATCGGGATAGCCGCGTCACCGGTGTGATGTCTATGTGTGGCGACCTTCTGATGCAGCATAGCCTCGTCTGCTAGTAGGTCGGTGAGTCATTCTCTTCTACAGGACGTAACGGTTAACACGTTTTTTTTTTTTTTTTTTTAGGGTTCATGCCGTCGTGTGTCTAAAATCTGCTGCTGTGTTCATAAGATTTTTAATACAAAGATGCAGAAATGCCAACTCCGAGCGCCTTGATGGGATCTCTTCAAAACTGAAATAGACTTGAAGATGAACAGCAGCAGCAGCAGCAACAACAACAACAACAACAACAACAACAACAACAACAACAACAACAACAACAACAACAGTTGTATTCTGAAGGGCAGTATCTGAAAAATAGTAAGTACAAACAACAACAACAACAACGAGAACTGACAACAACAGTTGTATTCTGAAGGGCAGTAATTGAAAAATTGTAAGTACATACAACAACAACAACAACGAGAACTGATAACAACAGTTGTATTCTGAAGGGCAGTAATTGAAAAATAGTAAGTACAAACAACAACAACAACGAGAACTGACAACAACAGTTGTATTCTGAAGAGCAGTAATTGAAAAATAGTAAGTACAAACAACAACATCAACAACAACAAGAACTGACAACACCAGTTGTATTCTGAAGGGCAGTAACTGAAAAAATATTAAGTACAAACAACAACAACAACAACAACAGGTGTGAAAACTATATCAAGGAAACTTCCAAGTGGTCAGGGTCCAAAGGCTCAATTTTGGCTTTTATTTTCAAGACACGCAATTCCTGTCTGACTTCTCTATTGTCATTGTTGTGTAGTAAGTGTGTTTTTCGCTTTTCAAGATCAAACGGAGCAAAATCACGAGGTCTGACTGGCCTTGTACAAAACATATTCTAGCACACCTACGATAAAACCAATATTGTTGAATGTTTTATAGATATTGAACACAGGTGAAGCCTCATGCAGGTCTGCGGTGAGCAAAACGAAGTTAAAATTCATAGTATCTGCCAGTCTTCTGTCACGCAGCACAGACCAGGAGTCACTATGAGCAATTGAAGAGGTCCCCGTTCACATGGCCTACAATCGTACATTCGAGTCACGGTGTCATTTTAACCGCCGGTGGGTGGGTGTTTGGGTGTTTAACGTTCTTTTCCACCACGTGTGGGTGATATCAAAGACGGGACATTGAGAAAAAGGCCAGTACAAATATTTGGCCCACGCCGGGAACCGAACTCACTTTAATTGATTGAAACTGAAAAACTGAGGTAGACATTGGAGCTCTAGAATACACACGTGCATATTTACGTAATACTTAGCCATCATATAACACGGTAATTAGTTAGAGTCATGCTGAAAACATTTGCAATGCATATCGTTGTCGTCAGTGTCAGGTGACACTTCTAGCTCTTGTCACATTACCTTCGCACACACATTAATTCATTTTTAGTGAAATGCGGTTGCAACGGCGCTCTGTACGCGGTGAGCCTGGGGGCTTCACTTTTGCCATGAAATTAAAACTGGTTTTGCTAACAGGTTTGCAGTACACTCTACCTCAGCAACCCCCCCCCCCCTACACACCACCACCACTACCCCCCTACCACCCCCACCCCCTCACACACACACACACACACACGTATCCCACCCTCAACACCACCCACCACCACCCAGCCACCAACTATCCACCCATCCTCAATCTTCAAAATAACCCGGTGAGGTTTTTCTGCTTTTCTGTTTTTAGTCGTTGAGGTTGTTGTTGGTATTTGGTTGGTTGTTTTCCGTTTGTTTGTTGTTTCCTTGGCTTTGTTGTTCTTGTTTGTTTGTTCGTTTTGATGTTGTTTGCCGTTGTTACTCATGTATCAGAATATCTACGTGTTCTGTAGAGCTATCCAGCAGCTGCGGGTGTGTAAGAAGCGGATCAGAAGTAAGACACAACATATCAACGCTTACTTTTAGATTGCAACTTTTACATGGACTTCCGACTATAGAACTACAGCCATTTCAGCTCTAGGCAGCTCTCTCTCTCTCTCTCTCTCTACACACACACACACACACACACACACACACACACACACACACACACACACACACACACACACACACAATTGGACCTCGCTCTAGGGCCTGATTTTATGTATGACTAAATTGATCTTCAAACAGTAACTGTTGATGAATTAATATCACACATATGACTGTTTTATATACAAAACACTGCATTTGCCCCTTCAACCGGTGCATTAGATGACAAGTCGGATGGCACGGCAGAAGTGAATGTACTTTTTTTCTACCTTACATTGTAAACTACATTCCCGGCGAAAAACTGACATCATACTTTATTCTGGGTGCTAATTAATTCAGCCACATGAATGCGAAGAAGATTTTACAGTCTTCTCCATGTTAACCTCTTTGTGCAATGTCGTAAATAACCGCTCCTTCGCTCCTTAACCCTAACGGAGCCTCACGCGAATTTTAATCCGGAATACACGAGACAGCGCCAAGCACGTTTCCGGTTGTCAACGTGTTGTCTTGTCGTATTCCATCCCGAGCTACCGTCCGTTCTTGGGTTGGGCTTGGTTGGGGTTGGTATGGTAATCCATGAGTGATCGGGGAAGTCACATCCTGAGTTAGGGGTCCAAGCGAACAAACTTTTTGGTGGCTACATCTTTTGCCTTGGTGGCTATGCACAGGAAAACGTCAGGCTAATGTAAGAAAAATGGCAGCGTATCTAAGCTGTACGATGGTGTTTACTAGCTGAGTTTGATTGAGGTTAGAATGGGATCCCTTATGGCGCACGGCGAACCTCACCTCGCAGTGTTAGCGTGGGACATTTTCCACTGAGACACGCACGCACTGTTGCTTGTAGGGCTAAAGTGTGTATTTTCATGGAGCGTTATTCAGCGTCAATTGTCCTATCATTATATAAATATTGGTCCAGCCACCACAGAGATATTAATGTGTTGATTTTTTTTCCCCCTATGGTTTGATCCATGACCCTTGATTACAGGAGAGGGACATCATGACTAGGTTGGGGTCAGATCTAGGTTACCGCGTGCCTATATGATATGTGTTCCCAGCGTCCTATGCTATATGCAGAAACAGAGGAGGTGAATGTGATGTACGTGCCGGGACGGGGAGCCGGGGTAGCCGAATGGTAGAGCGTTGGACTCTCAATGCTCGGGTCGTGAGTTCGAATCCCGGCTGGGGCCAAATATTTGTGCTGGCCTTTTTCTCGTTGCCCCTTCTTTGATATCACCCTTATGTGTGTGCTC
>JACVVK020000362.1:345000-350000 GCA_018292915.2 Batillaria attramentaria
CCCGAGCATCACATGCACGTGATGTATGTGATACATTGTTCACAATAACTTGATTGTGTTCCGGGCTTCTTTTTTTTTTTTCTTCTTTCTTTTTTTCTTCTTTTTTTTTCTTCTCCAAGCATCTACCATTTCAGCCATGTTGATTGTGTAAACGTGAGTTATATGCACGTGATGTTTGTCACACACTGTTCACATTCATTTTGTCTTTTGTTCTGCTGAACGATTTCGGATTCGTTATTGAGCGTGATGGTGAGTGTCTCTCTTCTTCATCATTAATAATTTTCATCCCTCGTCCACCCACCAAGAATATCGTGAAGAAATTCTTACTCCGGAGTAAAGTAATCCGGGAGAGGTACTCCTTTGGCTTACAAGTACTCCTGTCGTACGAGGTTTTTACTACAACAGAAGTACTCCTTTGGCTCGGGAGTACTCCTGTCGTACGAGGTTTTCACTACAACAGAAGTACTCCATTGGCTCGGGAGTACTCCTGTCGTACGAGGTTTTCACTACAACAGAAGTACTCCTTTGGCTCGGGAGTACTCCTGTCGTACGAGGTTTTCACTACAACAGAAGTACACCTTTGAGTCGCGAGTGCTCCTGTCGTACGAGGGTTTTTACTACAATAGAAGCACTCCTTTGGCTCAGGAGTACTCCTTTACTCAGGTTTATGCTACGGCATTTAAACTCGGAGAAATTCCGCGTGGGTGCAAGTTTGTCGTGATACACCGGCGTGTTAACTTATCTTACTCACTTCCGTATAGACCGGCGTATTTCATTCAACATTGATTCAGTATCATGTGATGTTCGTGGCAGCACCAGCTGACGCTTAATGCGCAAGTGCAATGTAAGAGCTGAACATTACAAACCCTGTTCTCCAGCTGCGTCAACGTTTCGCCGATTTCTCCACAGGAAGGTATGAAACACTTTCCTCTTCTCATTCCGCTGGGCGGGGAGCCGGGGTGGCCGACTGGTAGAACGCTGGACTTTCAATGCTCGGATTGTGAGTTCGAATCCTGGCTGGGTCCGGGGCCAAATATTTGTGCTGGCCTTTTTCTCGCTGCCTTGTCTTTGATATCACCCTTAAAATAATAATAATAATAATAATAATAATGAGTATTATATAGGCGCTTTACCCAATTTCATGAATCGGCTCAAAGCGCCGCGAACTGAACCCAACACGCACGCTCACGTGAATCACACACATTCTCTCACACACCGGACACATTACAATCACGTGGTGCGAAGGGTCAGTTCAGCTATTTAAATTTCGGAATTTAGATTTGCATTTATTTTTCAAATTTGGTGGGCTGAACATTTCCAAAGCAGAGGGGGAGGAAGCCGGAGTACCCGGAGAGAACCCCCGACGATCGGCCCGAATGAACGGTGCCACATACGAGAAGGAAACATTCTTTGCCCCGAGTGGGACTCGAACCCCTGACCTCTCGCATTGGTGACAGGTCTCTTAACCACTAGACCACCGACCGCAAAATGTGGTGGAACAGGACGTGGTGGAACAGGACGTTAAACTCCTAAACACCCACCCACCCTCTCATTCCGTTGGGACAGACCATGTAGAGACAGTGGATAGGTCAGACTGGACACCGACCAGTGTATCCGTTTGGAAATCATCGCCGCAGGCACAGTGACCATACTGACCAACATCAGAATTGTTTTTTTTTTTTTTTTTTTTTTAATGACAGACCAACTTTCTTGTTTCGAAGCTGCATTGCACAAGAACTTGGAAAACGCGAATATGTAAAAGTGAAAGCAAAAATGAAAACGAAGGTTATCAAGCTAATCCCCCCCCCCCCCCCACCTACAAAAAAAAATTAAATTAAAAAAATCCGAATGGAAATTTTGCAATTTTCGAAAGCAAAAAGGCGATAGTAGATGAAAATAACAACAAATCTGTAAATTCGAACTTAACATTGAATCAAAGCTGCAACACTAAACACTATTAATAATCACCAGAAAAAAAGCTGAGGCTTTCGGAACGGACGCCCCCCCCCCCCCCCAAAAAAAAAAAAAAAAAAAAAGAGTTTATCAAGCAAACGTATGGGTACCGATGCCATGGCGTTGATTCTCCATAGTTTCCATTCTCCTCTGTCTACTCTCTCTGAACTTACAGATGTTTGCCTGGTACTTGACTGGAAAATGTATGCAGGTTTACTATCCTCTCTTGTATCAGGGCAGCCGGTGAAATATCCTGTGAGGTTATTTCGGAACCGGGACGAATGGGAACCATTCCGATTTGGCGAGCGCGCGTTTAGCTTTGCTGCCCCGTCACTCTGGAACGCACTACCTGCCGGCCTGAGAGACCAGTCGGACATAGACCGTTTCAAGTCTGACTTGAAAACGCATCTGTTCCGGTTGGCTTTCGGCTAGGCCCACTTGCCTCCTCCTGACTCAGCTGCTGTGTGTGTGTGTGTGTGTGTGTGTGTGTGTGTGTGTGTGTGTGTGTGTGTGTGTGTGTGTGTGTGTGTGTGTGAGTGCGGGAGTACGCGCATTGAGTCACTTTGTGAGAATTTAGCGCTATATAAGTACAATTCATTATTATTATTATTATTTATCCTGGCCCTGGTGGCAGGAGTTTTCGGAACCATTCCGATTTATCCTGACTTTAGTGACAGGATATTTGAAAACCACCAGCATATTTCTAGAAGGTCATTAGCCCACATGAATTTTATCTGCCAGGTGCGGGATAAATGTGAATGGTTCCGAAATATCCTAGGAGTTTTGGGAACCGGTTCCAATTTATCCTGGTTGTGAAATATTCTACGACACCGGGATATAGCCTCGCTTGTAAAAAGTTGCATCTGTCAGTGAATTCGACTCACGACCGGGAACCAAAATGGTGTACTGGCTTTTTCCTCGTTGTCCTGTATTTCAGTTGTGGACTTAGCCTAAAATATCTACCTTATCCCTGTCCCTGTAAGCTGTGCTGTTCACCAGAGAGCACATGATTTCTCGGCTTAGTCCGAAGACTGTTTCGATACCACCCTTTTTTAGTGGAAAAAGTGCAACAAACCAGCACACCAACCTACAAAGCAACCTCTTTTCTATGTACGATTGCCCTTGACCTAGAACACTCATCTGTACCTTTGAAGACTTTCTCTTGTCTGTTGAGAAAAACACAGAGATAAGGGATGCAACTGAACTCTGTAACGTATTTTGTCTCCTTTTTTTTTTCTTTTTTTTTTTTTTGGGGGGGGGGTCTCATGTTCTTATCTCACGAGGGATAGACACGTGACCGACGCATTACAATAAGCGAGATGGGGCCCGTCCGAGACAAATCATTTCACAGATAAATCAGATAAATATTATCGTACAACTTTACAAGTCGGATTGACCGCCCAAAAGAGAAGATCTAAAACTAATCACACAGAACTGTACTGTGGTTATTAATAACTCGGTCGGGTCCTATCTCGTGAAAATCAGACGGTTCAGTTTCGTCGGCCGTCGTACCCACAGAGGTCACGTGGTTATCCCCCGTGTATCTGGTAAGCGGCAAAATGTAAGCCGACACACCCAACGCGACATGCTACAAACTATGCTATGTCACAAGACTGGGGCGCATGCCATTGGTTGATAACCTCTTCAAGTGTCCATACGTTTGTCAGGAATACACCAGCGCTCTGTAAAAAAAAAAAAAAAAAAAAATCATCAAATGCGCACATCAGAATCAGTCACGTTGGACACAATATAGCATGTGAAACCACTGTGGTGACTCTGGCTTGCGTATCACTACATATTGTTCACGAACGTAGAAGCGTATCGCGTCCTATGCAGACGGCGTCATTACGTTGCGGACTCGTATATATAGACGGCGCTGAGGGGTCGCTATTTTCATATATATGTCGAGTTCCGATCTGTTCAGGAACGGAACTTAGGCTCAAAGAAAGTCGTATTTCTCTAATATTAGAGGTCACAAAGTCACAACAACAACAAAAAACCAAAAACGGTTGCGATGCTCAGAAGAAGCATTTATCAGACAAATAACCTTAGAGATTTGAAAGCGACAGTATTCATTTTTATCTCAGCGGCGATACGAACATAGATATTGAAGCTTTTACTTCCCAGATGAATTCTCCTGTCTTCAGTTTTTTGTTGTTGTTTTTTTTTTCTGTCGTATTTTAAAAGATTCCAGATACAGTCCTTTGTCTGCAAGCATGTCGGGATCGTCTAGTTGGTTTGGGGTCCAGCTTCTAGCCGTCATCTGTCTGACGTCACTCGTCACTCCCGTCGTTTCGTCTCCACCTCACATCATCTTTGTCGTCGCTGATGATCTAGGTGAGCGAATATCGTGTTAATTTGTCCGTGTATCTTTGTCAGACTATGCCAAACGCCTTGGAAATAGGCTGCTTGTGCACTTCATTCACAAAAAAAAGAGATAAAGTTTGGGGTGTCGTATATTTGTCTTTGGGCAGTGACTGTTTTAGTGAGCTAAACGTCTTTGTGTGTGTGTGTGTGTGTGTGTGTGTGTGTGTGTGTGTGTGTGTGTGTGTGTGTGTGTGTGTGTGTGTGTGTGTGTGTGTGTGTGTGTGTGTGTGTGTGTGTGTGTGTGTGTGTACGTGTGTGTGTGTGATATCAGGTTGGAATGACGTGGGATGGCACAACCCTGCCATGATCACCCCAAACCTAAACCGGTTTGCCAGGAACGGGGTCATCCTGAACTCCTCTTACGTCCAGTACTACTGCTCACCGTGAGACTCTTTCTGCCACTTTTTAGCCGTGTTTAGACAGGTGCTGCGAAGTTCGCAGAGTATGCAAATTAGCTAGATTAACGCGCACTACGTCTCCACTTCGTGTGCGGGTCAAAATGGTCACCGCAACGAAGCTCTCTTCGCTCAGCAAACTTCTCAGAAATGGCCGATTCTACGAACCTACATTCATGAACATGGTTATGTACCAAATACTATAGTTATTTGTGTCAATTTTCGCTTCGATTCATCTACTGGAAGGTCCACTGAGTTGTAGTAGCCTAATTACTCATGTCATCA
>JACVVK020000362.1:357500-420000 GCA_018292915.2 Batillaria attramentaria
TTTGTCGTTGGCTGTGGCGAAAAAGGATGTTAATTCCAACCAAGTAAGTTTGTGGGTTGTGCATTATAGTGGCCTCACTAAACAAAATCATGATTCATTTAATTTAATAAATTTAATTTGGCTTAGTGGGAGTGTTGCACTTTAATTATAGTTGTGTTTATTGCAATAAGATCCGTCAGTGAACTGCTGATCTTGCCTGAATTTTGGCAAACAGGGCCAAAACCGAAAAAGAGTAAAAAACGTGGGATACTCGTTCGCGGTACGAAATGTGTTATTAACCAACAAGCTAATCTCCCTTCTTTTTATTGCCCTTGACCCAGTACATTTATGTGTACTTATTTCTTTGTCTGCTGAGGTCAGAATACAGAGATAAAGGGATAAAATTTTAAACTCCGACGTCTGCCGTCGGTTGTTCTTATCTCATAAGGGATAAACACGTGACTGGCGCAGTACGATGAGTAGTGTGAAGTACGGGGAGCAGCCACCTATATGAGGCCGACGAAAAGGACCCGACTAACACACGAGATAGGGCCTACCCAAAACAAATCACGGGACGAGAGCTAAAAAAAAAAAAAAAAAGTAGACAATGCTGGAACACATGCACGCATTCAGTCGAATGAACCTCCCAAGAGAGCAGATCAAAACCTATATCCACACGAAACCGCCCTGTGAAATAGCTCGGTCGGATTATATCTCGCGAAAATGAGCCGGCTTCTTTTCTACGGCCATCGTATTGACGCTGGTCACGTGGTTATCCCCCGTGTACTTGCTAGTGGCACAAACTAGACCGATACACACTCAATAGCCTACAAAACGACATAAACTTTGCTGAATACTCGGGCGTGTATCATTGGTTTTCAACCTCTGAAAATACGTCCCAGAAAGTAGCGGCGTCAGCTGCCTTTAGGAATTTTCCTGCCTTCAGCTTTTCTGAGTCAAATCTCAAGAGATTCTGCATCCAGATACAGTCCTCTGTCTGCAAGCATGTCGGGATCGTCCAAATGGTTTGGGGTCCAGCTTCTAGCCGTCATCTGTCTGACGTCACTCGTCACTCCCGTCGTTTCGACACCACCTCACATCATCTTTGTCGTCGCTGATGATCTGGGTGAGCAATCGTTGTGCTATATTTGGTCCGTGTATATTTATCAGACAAACACAATACGAGGTTTATGAACTTTTAACATTTCAATGCCAATCGCTCTGCACATAGACTGTTTGTGGACCTTTTTCCAGATCAATTTTGGAGTGTGTTTTATAATTATGT
Organism: Batillaria attramentaria; assembly: GCA_018292915.2. Taxonomy (NCBI): domain Eukaryota; kingdom Metazoa; phylum Mollusca; class Gastropoda; family Batillariidae; genus Batillaria; species Batillaria attramentaria. The sequence goes on from JACVVK020000362.1 coordinate 358,765, forward strand.
CTTAGGGTAGCGGTTGTTTGTGTAAACCAAACGTGTGCGTGCGTGCGTGCGTGCGTGCGTGCGTGCGTGCGTGCGTGCGTGCGTGTGTGTGTGTGTGTGTGTGTGTGTGTGTGTGTGTGTGTGTGTGTGATATCAGGTTGGAATGACGTGGGATGGCACAACCCTGCCATGATCACCCCAAACCTAAACCGGTTCGCCAGGAACGGGGTCATCCTGAACTCCTCTTACGTCCAGTACTACTGCTCACCGTGAGACTCTTCTTTTACATTTTGTTTGTTTGTTTTTTGTTCTTCTTGTTGTTCTGTTATTGTTGTTGTTGCTGTTGTTGGTTTGTATTTTTACCTTTACCTCTGTCGTGACTAGGGCAGTGAAATGAACGGCAGGGGATGCGTGGCGGAGCCTTGTTTTTTATTTTTAGTTATTTATTTTTTTATTTACTTTTTTTTTTGTCCTACAGGTCTCGTAACGCGTTCATGACGGGTTACTTCCCCTACCATACCGGGCTACAAGTGAGTCGATATTACTTTTTGTATCACTGTGTTGATTTCCTCAGTATGTCAATGATACGTATATCTCTGAATGCAATCCACTGACGTTTCCTGACCGCACGATTTTTGAAAGCATAGAAACGACCCGAACCTTCGCTGTGGAAAGAGTGACAGCAACAGTCGCCTTGCTTTTTACGATGCAGGTTAGTCTTGCTGTTGGCTCGGTGCCAGAACGTGAGAGTGTGTAACTGCGCAGGCGTATAGGTTGTGCGATGTTGAACAATTCAAAACAGCCTCACAACGATACAGTGTTAACCCATATAACTATGGCGGACGATGAGCCATTGTGGACTGACTGCACCTTCAGCAGTCTGGCACCAGAGGCCCGAGTCTTGCATGGCAGAAATGAAGAAATAATTACCACATCTCGGAAGGTCAACCTTCTTCTTTTTGCCAGTTTTGCTACCAAAATTGAATGTAACTTGACGTTAATTGCAGTATCCCCAGGGGAAGTAAGTACGAAAAACGTGGTAAATATGGACTGGGCCGTGGATTCAGACCGATTTGTAGAGAAATGGTCAGTCACCTTGTTCCGATTATAGTTGTACGCATTTACAATGAGTCAAGACGATAACTGCCCGTCTGTTTCCACAGCACGGAGTGATACTGGAAGGGCAGCCTCGCTATGTACCCAGTAACTTCACCATGCTGCCACAGCTGCTGAAGAAAGTGGGCTACAAGACGCACATAGTCGGCAAGTGAGTACATCATGTCAAGACTAGTGTTGATTTGGTGATGCAACCACTAAATCCTTCCCCCCATCACCACCCCCATTCACCCCCCCCCCCCAACTGTCTGATCAGGGTCTGGCATGTAAAACTCGAGGTTAATTTAACCCACGGCTACGGGCCTAACCCAGACTAGGACAAAATAAACCCCATAACAAAAATCCTCCTCTAACGGCTTAGGCGCCATGGTGGAATGGACCCGGTTCCTGGTTAAAAAAAAAACACCCCCCCCCCCCCCAAAAAAAAAAAAAAATTAACTCTAGAGCTAGTTTAGTTCGAGGTTGTACTTTAACCCGGAGCTAGCATGAAGGTGCAGCGTCTCCTGCATGTCCTAGGTTTCCTAGGTTTATATTGCCCCGCAGATCAGTTTGCATTAGTTGCCCAACGTTACGGGTTTTTGTGTTTTTTTCCACGTAGTGCAGACACACTTAGCCGCGAATTAGTCTTTGTGGCTTGCGCGGCGTTAATCCTCAAAAACTCACTCACTCACCCTTAACCCGGGGCTAAAATCCCTAACCCCAACTTTTATATGCGGTCCCAGTTGCATTCATTGCTTATGTACTTGTGCTTGGTACATGCATGAACAGATGTTCATTTCTTCTCATTTTGACAGATGGCATCTTGGCATGTGTAACTGGAAGTATACTCCCACCTACCGAGGATTTGACTCTTACTTTGGATACTACAACGGTGCAGAAGATTACTACACACATATAACAAGTAATTTACCACATTGATATGTTGTATTCAGGCTTAAAATTTGCTCAGTTTGGAACGTGACTTGATATTTTTTTTTCCCCGGGGAGCCGGGATAATGATCTGGTCCAGCGTTGGGCATTGTGGTGAGTTCGAATCCCGGCTGGGGCCGAATATTTGTACTGGCTTATTCCTCGATGCTCGTCTTTTATATCATCACCGTCATGTAGAGGAAAATTCGATTCAATTCAATTCACATTACTTTATTAATCCCAGAAGAGAAATTATAGGCCACCATAAAAAACATAATAATAAGACATAATAGTCACAAATAAAACTTGCACTAACAGAAGCTTCACCTATGAAAAACACTGCATACGCACACAAATGAAAGTCGTTAAACTTAAACAGGCAACCACCCAATATATTTTACCTGGACATATTTTACGTTTTCTTTTTATTGTGTTGATTATGTGGCTAAAATTGCAGTCAGTTGTTGTCCTTGTTGGTTTTCTTGCTGTTCCTGTTGTTTGTAATAATAATAATAATAATAATAATGACGATAATAATAATAATAATAATAGATCCCTTCTCTAAAATGCAATATCCGAGCAAGATGCTGGTTTGAAGCGCTTTACAATCAGATTAATATCACACACACACACACACACACACACACACACACACACACACACACACACACACACACACACACACACATGCACGCACGCATGTGACTAACATGTTGTTGTAGTAATGTCGGTGATGGTGCAACTATAGCGTTGTGTGTGGAAGCTAAATCGTTCCACCTCTGTCGCCTTCCAGTTCAGCTATTTCCCATTGCAGATTCTGGTTATGACATGAGACTGAACACTTCGGTTGCCAGGGACCCAAGCAAGAGGCATTTCGATGTGAGAAGATTTTTTTTTAAAACTTACTTCCCATTCTTCCCGTAGGGGTGGCCGAATGGTAGAGCGTTGGACTCTCAATGCTCGGGTCGTGAGTTCGAATTCCGCCGGCTGGGGCAAAATATTTGTGCTGGCCTTTTTTCTCGTTGTCCCGTCTTTGATATCACCCTTGCGTGGTGGAAAAGGACGTTAAACCCCCAAACACCCACCCACCCCACCCATTCTTCCCGTAATAATAAGGAAGTGGCCAATTGTACACTATGCCGCTGAGTCCAGTTACTGCCTGTTGGCTTGTTGAACTAGTTAGTGCCTGTTGGCTTGTTAAACTAGTTTTTGAATTGTTGCTGTTGTTTTCGCCGTGAGGCCATTTCTAATGAGATAATGAATGAATATGTACAAACAGATCAATGCATGTACCGTTATCACATTTCCTTTTTGTGTTTGTTTGTTGGTTGGTTGGTTGGTTGGTTGGTGGTTGGTTGTTTTTTGTTTGTTTGTAGTTGTTGTTGTTGTTGTTGTTTTCGTCCTCCCCCTCCTCCCTCCCCCCTCCCCCCTCCCAACCCTCACATAAACTAAAATTTTGTCTCGTTTGTCCTCCAGCTTGCTACAGCTAACCAAGCAGCCAACCACGCAACCTAGCAACAAAGTTTATAAAGTTGCCAGCCTGTATTTACCTGAATAAAAATAATTAAACCAAGCAGTCAGCCAACCGGTAAACCAACCAGCCAACGAAACAAACAGTGACAGAAACGAAAATACATTATACTGCGACAAAACAAAAACTCATCTCCGGGTAAGTCAAACACTTTCTAGTGCGTGACTCGTTATGACTGCAATGTTGTCTTCACGTGTTTCCTTGTAGTACCTGTTCACACAGCACGCTCTTGACGTCATCCAAGGTCACGACGACCCCAACACGCCGCTCTTCCTGTACCTGCCTTTCCACCTGTGTCATGCGCCTCTACAGGTGAGTGTTCGTGCGATGCTCTTTAGCTGCCTGACTAAAACTACATCCCCGGGTGAATGACAAGTCAACTATTCTTTTGCAGCTCCCACGGGATTTTCAGACAGTGCCAGTTTGCAGATACTGGTGGGGAGCCGGGATAGCCGAATGGTAGAGCGTTGGACTCTCAATGCTCGGTCGTGAGCTCGAGTCCCGACTGGAGCCAAATATTTGTGCTGGCCTTTTTACACGTTGCCCCGTCTTTGATATCACACTCACGTGGTGGAAAAGGACGTTCAATTCCTAAACACCCAATCACCCCTTTTTGGTGTGACTGATGACCGGAGATTGAAGCCCCCCCCCCTCCCCCCAAAAGTGCGATGGCGTGAATTCTCCAGCCCAATGCCCCTCACTAAGCAGCCATAACCTTTTGATTGATTGATTGATTGATTCATTCATTGGCTGACTGATTGATTCAATCATTGACACAGGTGCCGGCCAAGTACGAGAACATGTACAAACAAATCCAGACGAAGGACAGGAGAATTTACTGCGGTAAGTTGTTGTTTTTTGTTTTTGTTTTTTTTTTAACATGTATTGAGGATTCCGTGGCAGGATGTACTACTGATTCAGATAGATGATCGTTACGCCGTGGCGTATGTTTAGTCTGAGAGTTTAGGTGATGCATTGTACTGTGTGTTCATGAAATATACGGGTATGGGGCACTTTCAGTCTTCATCAGTGCTTTAACACTTTCAGCCCTGCCACCGTATCACCTACGGTCTCGTAGACCCTAACAAAAATATGCGTGTATGTGACCGACTCTCATACGCTCTGCACAGTGGAAGATTCCCCTATAGGGTGGATCCAATACTTCTTGAGAAATAGGGTTTTGTATGCAAGAGCCCAGCTTTAGATCTAGCACACTTGAAAAATTCCCAGGCAGAGGAGCGTTATCGCTACTGAGATTCCTTCAGGGCTGAAAGGGTTAACATCCAAGTCAGTACAAACCCTACGTTTGTGCGCAAAAGCAATACTCAAGTAAACAAACAAAGAAAAACACAAATTCAAGCAAACAAAATGTCAAACAACAGGCAGGAACCAGTCATTTAATCATAGGCGTTTAACCAAAAACAGAAAAAAGAAGTAGAAGAAAAAGAAAGAAAGAAAAGAATTCACTCATATCATCAGTACTAATGAATCAATGAAGCTTTTTTTTTTTTTTCGAACGTTAAGAGATATTCACACAGTGGTCTGCACGTCAAGTATCCACGTTCCTGAGAACCACCACGCTACCACAGCTACAACTACGCCTGCTGCGACTAAATCTAAAGCTGGCTCTTAACTGGGCACTGAGGAGCGCCACAGTGCTGTCCACAGTTGTGACACGGTTGTGATTTGGGTGGTTTCCGCTGCTGTGGCGTCGTCACAGCAACCTGGATTTCAAATAGCCACAACAGTGACTGTGGTTTCCACAACACATTCTGATTGGCTGTACTACGTCACTCGGCGCGCAAACATGGCGGACAGTGCATCTTCAATCGGTTTGTCACCGAGCACAGCTGTGTTCAGTTTTGTAGTTAGTAGACACGCCGAGCGCGACGACTGTGATGTGCACATGTGTGTTTCGCGCGCTGTGCCCAGTTAAGAGCAGACTTGCAGTGGTCGGGAGCAGCCTTGAGAGTTCCTATACATGAAGAGTTTCCACATAAGAGTAAAGTTTGTGTATGCATGCAGGCATGGTCAGCATGATGGACGAGGCGTTTGATATCATCACTCAGGCCTTGCAGCAGGCTGGTCTCATGGACAACACGCTGCTTATCTTCACCACTGACGTGCGTATACACATTGCCTTTATTTTGTATTTGTACATTTTATAGCCCCCTCCCCCCCCCCCCCCTTCAAAAAAAAAGAAAGAAAGAGAAATCATAACCCAAAAACGCCTTCCGGCGTAAAAAAAAGGCACCCCAAATGTATTATGCATTATTCCAGACAAGTTTTGAAATCACATCACAGTCCAACACCAAAGTAAGCAACACACTTATTTCTTCTCAACGACACTCATGGGGTTAGCGTTTGCAAGAACCTCACTTTCCGTTAAACATTAACATTGTTCACTTGAAACGAAACTCTGACTTACACAAGTGTGTGAATATGAGCTCAGTACCTCAAGATCCGAACACACACACACACACACACACACACACACACACACACACAGAGCAAAAGATTTATTATGACTGGTCTCTATACATTCAGAATGGCGGACCAGTAGCTTTTGGAGCCAACAACTGGCCACTACGAGGCGCCAAGACAACGTTCTGGGAGGGGGGAACACGTGGAGCGGGCTTTGTCTACAGCTCGTCACTGCTGACCAAGACTGGATACGTTAATAACGGGTACGTGTGTGTGTGTGTCCCCCAGTGGATCGCCACCTTGACGTGGTTGTGGGGCTTGCGTGTCTCGGTGACCCGGAGAGCTATGCCGGCGGGAGTTTATTCTCCTGGTAGGGCCACCCAAGCCGGACAGGTCAAAGGGTAGAGAACTGACAAAGCGCGGTCCACTGGTCCTCCAGGTTGGGGGTTAGGCATCGGGCTAACAACCCGGTCCCGTAAAAAATAGCCTTGTTACAGAAACGCCAACAAGAATTTTAAGGGATCTTTCGGCCCTGGGAGAGGATGGATCTCCAGCTGGAGATAGTATGAAGCCCGATGGCGAAAGCCGGATACGTCCGGAAACCACCGAGCCGATGACCATCATCTCAACCAGGACCACCATCACCATCGGGACATGGAACGTCCGGACCATGTTCGAAGCCGGCAAAACTGCACAAGTGGCCGCCGAGATGAGGAACTACAACCTGGCCGTCCTAGGAATCAGCGAGTCAAGATGGACAGGCTCCGTACAGAGGAGACTTGCCACAGGAGAGTTGCTGCTGTTCTCGGGGCATGAGGAAGACAATGCACCGCACACCCAGGGAGTGGCCCTGATGCTGTCCAAGACAGCACAAGGAGCGCTCATCGGTTGGGAGGCGCATGGACCACGGATCATCACAGCTACATTCAAAACCAAGAAGCGGAGGATCAACATGGATGTCATCCAGTGCTACGCCCCAACAAATGACAGTGAGGAGGAGGACAAGGAGGAGTTTTACACCAGGCTCTCAACCATTATCCAGAGCCGCCCAAGACGTAACATCATCATCACCATGGGGGACTTCAACGCCATGATTGGCAGCGACAACAGGGGCTACGAGGAGATCATGGGGCAGCAAGGCTTGGGAGAGATGAATGACAATGGAGAGAAGTTTGCAGACCTGTGCGCCTTGAACAACCTGGTCATTCGAGGGAGCCTCTTCCACCACAGACGGATACACAAGGCAACTTGGGTATCACCAGACCTGTCAACAGAGAACCAGATTGACCACGTCTGTATCGGGAGGAAGTTCAGACGATCTCTTCAGGATGTGCGTGTGAAGCGGGGAGCAGACGTTGCATCAGACCACCATCTCCTGGTTGCCAGGCTGAAGCTCAAGCTGAAGAAGAACTGGACAGGGAAGACTGGCCAACGACAACGGTACAACACCACGCTCCTCAAGGGTACCACCAAGCTGCATGAGTTCCAGATCATACTCTCCAACAAGTTCCAGGTCCTGCAAGAGCTGCTAGAAGAGGAGACCATAGACGAGACGTGGCAGGGAGTAAAGGAGGCTGTCACATCAACATGCAAGGAAGTACTGGGCCCCAAGAAATTTTCCCACAAGGAGTGGATCTCAGCCGACACTCTGAAGATGATCGAAGAGAGGAAGGCGAAAAAGGTGGCAGTTAACAACAGCCGCACACGAGCAGGAAAAGCAAAGGCCCTGGAGGAATACGCCACCACAAACAGGGCTGTCAAGAGGAGCATCAAGGCCGACAAGAAAAACTACATGGAAATGCTGGCGATTGAAGCAGAAGAGGCAGCCTACAACGGGAATATGCGGGATCTATACGCCACCATCAAGAAACTATCCGGAAAGTTTAGCAAGCCAGAAAGACCAGTAAAGGACAAGGAAGGGAAGCCAATACCCGACGAAGAAGGGCAAAGGAAAAGATGGATAGAACATTTTGAAGAGCTGCTGAATAGACCAGTTCCGCAAAACCCACCAGACATCCCACCAGCCCAAGATGACATGCCCATTGACTGTGATGCGCCCACCAAAGAGGAGATCCGCAAGGCCATCAAACAACTGAGAAATGGCAAGGCTACAGGACCTGACAATATCCCGGCAGAGGCACTGAAGGCTGATGTGGAGACCAGCACAGAGATGCTCTACCCCCTCTTCAGGAAGATCTGGGAAAAGGAGCAAATTCCACAGGAGTGGAAAGAGGGCCATCTCATTAAGTTGCCAAAGAAAGGCGACCTCAGCTCCTGCTCGAACTACAGGGGGATAACGCTGCTGTCCATACCTGGGAAGGTATTCAACCAAGTGCTCCTTAACAGGGTAAAAGACGCTGTCGACCCCCATTTACGGGACCAGCAGGCAGGTTTCCGCAAGGACAGATCCTGTACAGACCAGATCGCAACACTGCGTATCATCTTGGAACAGTCACTGGAATGGAACTCGCCGCTCTATGTCAACTTCATTGACTACGAGAAGGCGTTCGACAGCGTAGACAGACAGAGCCTCTGGAAGCTGTTACGACACTATGGGGTGCCGGAGCAGATCACCAACATCATTAAAAACTCCTACGAAGGAATGACCTGCAGGGTGGTCCATGGGTCCAAAACAACAGACGCCTTCCAAGTGCAGACAGGGGTTAGACAAGGATGATTGCTGTCGCCCTTCCTGTTTCTGCTGACTATCGACTGGGTGATGAAGACATCCACAGCCCAGAAGCGGAACGGGATCCAGTGGACACTTTGGACACAGCTAGACGACCTGGACTTTGCAGATGACCTGGCCCTTCTCTCACACACCCAACAACAGATGCAAGAAAAGACCAACATGATTGCAGACACCTCGGCCCGTCTTGGCCTGAACATCCACAAGGGAAAGACCAAGGTCCTCAAGGTCAACGCAGCAGCCAACACAGGTCCTATTATACTGGAAGGCGAAGCACTAGAAGAGGTGGAGAACTTCACCTACCTTGGCAGCATCGTCGACAAACAGGGAGGGACCGATGCTGACGTTAGAATCCGGACCGGCAAGGCGAGGTCGGCTTTCCTTCAGCTGAAAAATGTCTGGTCATCAGCAGACCTCAGCACCAGCCTAAAAATCAGGATTTTCAATACCATCGTGAAGCCTGTCCTGCTGTATGGAGCCGAGACCTGGAGAACCACGGTAACAACCACGAGGAAGATCCAGACCTTCATTAACACCTGCCTCAGAAGGATTCTTCGGATTCGCTGGCCTGAGACCATCACCAACAAAGAACTCTGGCAGCGAACGAAACAGCAACCAGTGAAAGAGGAAATCCTGCAAAGACGCTGGAGATGGATAGGCCACACCCTCCGAAAACCCGCTTCCAGCACCACACGGCAAGCTCTCACCTGGAACCCACAGGGGAAGAGAAAACGAGGCCGGCCAAGAAACACCTGGCGACGTGACCTGGAGGCGGATGCCAAGAGCATGGGATACAGCTGGGGACAGCTGGAGAGACTGGCCCAGGACCGAGAGGCCTGGAGAACCCTTGTCGGCGGCCTATGCCCCAGAAGGGGCAAAAGGCGAGAGAGAGAGTGTGTGTGTGTGTGTGTGTGTGTGTGTGTGTGTGTGTGTGTGTGTGTGTGTGTGTGTGTGTTTGAGCCTGCACTAAATCCAGGATGAAATGTGTATGCTTTTCTAAATAAAGCAGCAACAAAAAGTGCGGAATGATAAAGCTTACATAATTATTCTGCTTCTTGATTTCTTCAAGACACCGTCTGTTTCGCAGTTATTACGTATGTCTATATGTTTCACTCGTGTTAGGATGATGCATGCTGTGGACTGGTTCCCTACCATCTTGCATCTAGCCGGTGTACAGCCAGGTAAGTGGACGATAAAACTCTTTCTTTTCTTTTTTTTTCCTTAGAAAATTAATGTAGAACAGCAAGCTTGTCGACTTATAAGACTTTGGACATGTTTATGCCCCAGCCGCACATTTTCTGGAAATTTGTACGGTTCTTGTGCGTGTTCTGCCAAGCGGTCCTCGACATTCGTGTGGAGACTTAACTCAATTCCTACCGATTAAGTTTATTGCTGTGCACCAGTGGCCTCGCAAAAATAAATAAATAAATAAATAAACAAGATGGCCACCAGCCCAATATGTTGTTTCCATTCAATGACCTGCTGCAGTCACAGTCGTAGTCGTTGTGTCATGTATGCAGCCCGCGCGCACACGCCGGAACGCAAGCTCTCTGACATCAAGCATGCTGACATTAAGAAAGTACTGAAAACCCTTATCGTGCCTCTATGCACTTGCAAAAACCCAAACACATGAGGTCGTGTGAGCTCGCCTAGCTGGTTGACGTCACAACTTGTTGGCGTATGCGAGGTTCTACATGGGTGAATGAATTCTTGTAATAAAGTCGTTCCCCTTTGACAGAGTTACTTCCCGCAGACCTGACTGACAGACGATTGCTTACTGGTATCGGAGAAGAGACCCTCTCTCTCTCTCTCTCGCCTTAGACGCGCGCTTGCGCGCGCACGCACGCACCCCCCCCTCCCCCTACACACACACACACACACACACACACATTATGCAAAGACCTTGGAATCAGAAAGACGCGTCACTCCTGCCCTCGTAAGATTAGACTCCAGAGTGTAGTCCCTTTTCGGCGGGGCGTGAAAATGTGACTGCTTACACCCAGCGCCATTTTTAAAAATGGCGAATTTTTTTTTTTTAGAAAAGCAGAGACTTGTGTGTCATATGATTCGATTTGAAACGAAGTCTTGAATATCCGACCACTTTTCGTTTGGGCAAAATCTTTGCCAGCGGACAATTATTGTTGCGCTTTGATGGCACTGTTTACGTGGTAGACTGATCCAACAGGATGTGAGTAAACGGCAAGGGGGTTGCACTCTGACAGGCAAGGGTGTTGCACTCTACAGGCAAGTATTATTGCACGGTGCAGACGATCACGTACCTGCCTTGTGGTGGAATAAGAGACGATTACAAAAGCATACACACCCGTGCTCTAGGACTGAATGTAATAATAGATCTGTCCATTCAGACAGAGACAGGTTATGTATGTCTCTGATTCAGAAACACGCCTACTTTCACTCTGAAGACAGCCTGCTAATCACTTGCGCCACTGAGGATCCCTCTGGGTTCAAAGCTGGTCAAGGATGACATAGTGCGCGACCTTGTGTTTGAGAGCACCGAGACAATTTAGGCCCGTCACGGTAGCGCAGTGAGCGCCATTTCCCCACTGTGCACAGAGGTACTTTCCACTGAAAGACTCTGTGCTCCAGAGAGTGTCGTAAGAGAGACATATAGCGGGACAACGCGAAGAGTTGTCTGCCCGCATTAGCGCGCATCCTAGATCTGGCCCCTATAGTGACAGCATGGCGGAAAGTGGAAAGCGATCACAAAAGCATGCAATTGTGTTCTGCGCCGAATTGTTCAAATAACAGACAAATATAAACGGGGAAATACTTCTTTTGGTATTCCTGTTGAAAAACAAACATTTTTTTTTTCGCTTTCTTGTCCAAAAAAAGAAAAGAAAAAAAAAAAAGACCTCAAGTGGTACGTGTGCATGCAGTGTAAACTAACAGTAAACACACGCGGCTGACGCAGATACAGCGTAATTTTTTTCCCTGACAACTTTACAAATCACGGTGACTTAAATTGTGCTAGCGTCTACCTGCATCTAAATTCAGAACACACACACACACACACACACACACACACACACACACACACACACACACACACACACACAGAGAACAAAATCATCCGGCTGAACTTCGTTCTAACCATTGTAAAACCATATCACAACATAGAATCTGCTGGATCGTCGGTCGCAGATATGATTAATGCTGAGTTAGCAGGAAGTATTCAGCGGATGCGTCCATCTTTGGATCTCTCGCACATTCGATCTTTCTGTGTTCCGTACTAGTTTTACTTGAACACATCGAACGAAATGCACTGCGTAGCCTACGTACAGCAGTGAAAGCCAAACTAGATCTTTCTTTCGTCCTCCGGAACTTTGAGAGTACTTATGTTTTCCATAGGCCTAAAACACATGCGAAATATATGGGGGGAGACCACCTGGCAGTCGCTGACATCTTCGTTTTTGTTTATTTTCTTAAAATGTTTTACGGCGGCTAGTGTAGGGTTGGGTCAAACAACTGCGTAGATCTGCGGGATGCGCGCTAATGCGCGCAGACAACTCTTACGCGTTGTCCCTCAAAGGGAGGTAAGTGAACTATCTTTATGTTTCCAAGATCTTTGCATTATGCTTCTGAGTGTGAGTCAGTGGCAAAAACGAAACCCACTGAAATTCCCGCTTTCCACATGTCAAGTTGTAGAGACTCTTGCGAAAAGATACTGCATTTCGATGCAAAATAATTTCTAGACCATCCCAGAACATGCTGGTGCAGTAACGTCAGTAGATTACGTCACCTTGGAGAGATTTCGAGCCTTCCAGTAAGTTGAGGAATGTTCTAGATCTGACGTAAGCAGCCCCCCTGCACAGCGTTCTGGATTCTTCTTCTTTCATGAATTTGTTCTCCGCGCATATTCTGTTCATAAAGTATTGGAGTTGTAGTCTGTTGTATCCCGTATCATCTCTGCGAGTGCACGATGATGGCGACATAGCATAAGTAAAATACAACACCACGTCTCCAAACAGAGGAATTCCGAAAGAAAGTGGCGAGACACCCCCAAGAAAAAACAGCATCACGTCAATCAAACATGACGCACTTACTTTACGTCAGTGCGCGTGCGTCTCTTCTTCGATGTTTGTGAGGCGTGTGGCTTGCAGAGGAAATGTGCTGTGAGTACAAATTTTCGAGTCAACTGACGATAACGGCTGCAGTGAATTTTTCTAATTTTTTTGTATATTTTTTATGGCACCCCAGGCTCATTATCTATGTATAGTAGGAGCGATTTTGAGATCTAAAGTGTGTTCACCAGCACTTTCATCAGGTACGGCTTACGCCAAAAGTATAAAAGCGACAACCTCCAAACTTCACTTAGTTGAGAGTCCGTATTCATGCTATCTATGTCCAAAAAATGGAGTGGTTTAGGTAAATATTACGCCTTTAAACGCCAGAAAGCCACTTATTCTGAAAAGGGCGATAACTCGCAAATCATGTGTGCAATTGTACCTGGATCGGGCCTTCTATTCAACAATCTTGATTCATTTAGAAACCCCAAATTTGAAATCGATCGGTTCAGTATTTTCGGAGAAATAGGCATCTGAACTGGGTTCACATGCAATGTCAACTCAGGCTCGGTTTACATGAAAACTATAAGAGCGACCATTTTCTAGTAGTGAGTCAATTCAGAGTCCGTATTCAAGCTATCTACTGCCAAAAAATTGAGTGATTTAAATAAATATTACGCCTGTACACGAAAGACAACCAACTTGTCTCAAAAGGGCGATAACTCCCAAATCACTTAAGCAATCATCACACGCTTGAATCGTCTAATGTAACATTTTGATAAATTTGGATACCCCAAATTTGAAGCCATTCGGTTGAGTATTTTCGAAGAAACGGGCCTGGACACAATTCACACACGCACACACACACGCACACACATCCGCACAGACGGCACTCAGTGAGGAGAAGAAGCGCGTTCGGAACAGCATACATGCCAGCATCGATGACGCAGGTTTTCTTACGTCATTGTCAGAGTTACACTTGCATAATCGTCTCTGCGGGAGATCGGCAGTGACGTGCGTTTGTACCACAGATGCTTGCCTATGAACGTGGAAATTTTAGCCCGTCCTATTATGTTGTTTCCATTACTATGGAAACAACATAAAAACGTGGGATACTCGTGCGGTACGAAGTGTGCTAATTCAGTGTTTTGTTGTTTTGCCCGCTCATTACAGACAGTAAGATAGACGGCGTGAACCAGTGGGACATGCTGAGCACTGGCGGGGACAGTAAGAGAGAGGAATTTGTCTACAACATCGACACCATCCTGAACAGTACCGCCATCAGGTGTGTGTGTGTGTGTGTGTGTGTGTAGTTCGCTTATGTGTTGTCTGAGTACGCCCGCATACCCCCCCCCCCCCCCCCCCCCGATAAAAACAAAATAAAATAAAATGAAAATTAAAAAAAATATATATATACTATTCATAATAATAATAATAATAAATAACTAATAGTGAAAAATAAAAAAAATAAATAGAAGAAAATAAAGAAGAAGAAAATAAATAAATAAATAAATAAATAAATAAATAAAAGGAGAGATCACATCAGTGCATGCAATCTCCAGTGCAAGCAGGCACAGCGTAAACGCACGATTTCAAGATTCAAGATCTCGACACAGTCTCGGAAGAGTATGGATTTGCGGGCCTAAAATTGGTCTCTGGGGTTGATGATGATACAATGTCTGGTGCGAGTGTAGGAGTGGCAGTCTCTGTTGAGGTTGTACGTTGGAAGTCGTTTGTGTCAGGCGTCTGCCCTTGTCTTTCTCTCCTCTGTGTGCGCGTGGTTTCTGTCATCTCTTGTAGGTTCTCTGCAGGCCGAAGGACACAAATACACAGGGCCTCAAAATGTCCATATATTTCCTACTAGCCTCAGCCCCTAAAACTGCTTCAGTCTAGAAACAATTACTGCCATGAACAGACCATTCAAAGGCACGCACCTGACATGGGTTTAAAAAAGCTGAATGTCTCTTTTCCGCTCAGGCCTCACTGGCGTCCTGCACGTCTACTTTCTCTTTAGACCAAAAAGGCAGTTCACACAAATCCGCTTGCTTCACCTGTGCTCGGCCTCTGTGCAAAAGTCCCAGCTTCAATGGCAGCTTGCCTCTTTTTGTGACCGCCTGGCACGCACCTTGACCTACATAACACAAAAATCACGAAAATCACGCTTTTTCATGACAACAGAAATCACTACAGACTAGCACAGTCGCCAAACAGGGTACTTCAAATAAACACCAAACATGACTTCTCGGTCATTTTTTGTCCTTACGCCTGCATGCGCTTTTACTGGCCTGTCTCCACCACATGTCTCCATCTGCTGTGGTCTCTACACTCAACCTATAGAACATCGGCAATATCTTGTTGAAAAAGGTCAAGGTCATTCGGAAAGATCAACCTTAAAATCATTTCACCATCAACTTTTGTGCCAAGTTTTGTGTGTCTGGTGGTGATGGCTGTGGAGAAAATGCCACAATTTAAGCAGAAAACCAGTTTATGAACAAATCACCATAACCCAATCACCTTGAACTTTGAACAAGGTCATCCAAATCTCTAGAGCTTTATACCAACTATTCTTGAACCGAATTTAGTGTTCTTCAGTTTTGAAGATGTTCAGTTGTCAACAGAAAATTCTAGAACTTAGCCAATAACACAACGAAGACAAAATGACGCAACGCGTGATGACAACCTGTCCAGGTACAAAGACTACAAGCTGATGACCGGATCGCCTGGTACTTTCAATGACTGGTACCCGCTGCCCAAAGATGAAGTGGCCATGCCGAGCACAGAGTACTATGACGACGGTCAGCTGGCAGACGTTGTCAGCAAACAGAAGTGGAACCCGCGGCTCTACAACATCAGACGTAAGACAGTAGAGAGATTTAGGGCGCCTTCCTCACTGAGGAGAGTAGGCAAATTCAGCCTCTGACGTCATCACATCCTGCGTGCTTTGGGGCCACCCGCCAGAGGCTTCCTCTCCGAAACCATTTTCCCTCAGCGAACTTCGTGAGAATCGCCCATTCTACGAAGCCATTTTCGTGTCTTTTTATGTACTCAAACTTGTAGAATGTGTTGTTTGCGCATTACTTATAGGTCTACTGATGTTTCATTTTATGAAATTCGCAGTCAGCAGTGGGTGGAGAAGATCCTAAATATTTTATTTTTCGATTTTACTGGGACACCCCACGAACGCTGTCCTGCCTGCCAAATCCAATATGGCGGCCACAAAGGTGCGCCTCGCTTGAGATTTTTACAAACATTTTACCAATCGGTTAAATCCTAGAGAGGTCCAAGACTACAAGAATAGGGGATCGATTTCATTAAAAAATGCGATGTGAGTACATTTTGTGTTCAGCGAAGCCAGATTAATGTAATCAGTGAACGGCTTGTGTTGACAAGTAACCACGCTGGCTTTCGTCTGATGAAAGAGACTCGCATCCGATGTACGAGGCTTGACTGGAGTTGTCTCCCTTGTCTCCTTACTCTGCGAAATTCGGTGGCACGCTAAACGGGTGGCCACTACGAAACCCCCGGGTATTGCGCTGTGATGACGTCAGAGGCTGAATTTGCATACTCTCCTCAGTGAGGAAGGCGCGCTAAGTCTCGCTACTGACACTACAGTGTGTGTGTGTGTGTGCGCGTGTGTGTGTGTGTGTGTGTGTGTGTGTGTGTGTGTGTGTGTGTGTGTGTGTGTCTGTCTGTCTGTCTGTCTGTCTGTGTGCCTGTGTCTGCATGTGCGTGCGTGCGTGCGTGCGTGTGTGTGTGTGTGTGTGTGTGTGTGTGTGTGTGTGTGTGTGTGTGTTTGTCTGTGTGCCTGCATGTGTGTGTGTGTGTGTGTGTGTGTGTGTGTGTGTGTGTGTGTGTGTGTGTGTCTGTGTCTGTCTGTGTGCCTGCATGTGTGTGTGTGTGTGTGTGTGTGTGTGTGTGTGTGTGTGTGTGTGTGTGTGTGTGTGTGTGAATTCAAAGCCCACCTTCCGACAAATCTTTGCTCACAAATCGTTCTTCGCTCGTTTACTGTCTAACAGCGTGCCACTGACTTAAACACCTGCATAGTGACAGCATCTTACTTAGCATGCCCTTACAATGTTTGCGACACACCACAACAAGGGAAGCACATGTAGTTTGATATGACTGAAACATGGAAAGAAAGCAGCAAGCCCATTGACGTCATTTGAGTAAAATGACCTTTACTTGAATCTCTTTCGTCTTGAAGTCATCCCGTCTTTTCCATACACTGACGTCTGGACATATTGTGGTTTGCCAATACACGGCAGAATAAAGATATATTATAAAGATAGACTCATTAGACCATGTGCTGGAGACAGTAGTGAGATTTAGTAGGATTTCGTACGGAGGACTTCGTTGAGCAGCGTAACCCATTTACATATAAATTAGGCACGTTAGGGGTGCCATTAGCCAATCGCAGCGTGTTAGCAGCTCGCGGCCTCTGCCGTGTGAGCCTAATTTACATGTAAATGAGTTACGCTGCTCAGCGAAGTCCTCTTTACGAAGTCCTACTAAATCTGGCTAGTGTGTTCAAACAAAAGTTGTGCCCAAGTGAAGACTAGCAATCTATAAGCACAGGTATTGTGCATTGTATATCTGTTTTATTTATCTGTACACAGTGGACCCAGAGGAGCGTAATGACCTGTCCGAAACAGAACCGGACATGATGACGTTCATGATGAACCGACTGCAGCAGTGGATGAAGAGTGGGGTCCCGCCTCAGAACTCGCCCAAGGACCCCAAGGGTGACCCCAAGAACTGGGATGGGGTCTGGACCCCAGGATGGTGCTGAAGTATCCTTGAAATGACATGATGCGGACATTGCATTGAAAGACCGTGTATGTGTGCAAGAAATGTGCAAAGTGTATTGGCCCTATCCTAAACAACATTCTGTATTAAGGTCCATGTTCAGCAACGGAAAATTCCGATGACATTTTTTTGTTTAAAGTCGAAATAAGAATGAATTCACTCATCGTTGCGTTGTTTTTCTTCAGCGTCAGGAATCCTGATATTCATTAAAAGAAATCCTTACTTGAGAACAGTTGTTTTGGTTCCTTTTAATTTTTTTGTATAGAAAACATATTTCATATTTAGAAACCTGCATGTGTGTACAAATTGACGTACTTGTGTGATGACATTGTCTCTCTCTCTCTCTCTCTCTCTCTCTCCCTCCCTCCCCCCCCCCCAACTACCGCCCAGCGTGGGTCAAATATTTGTGCTGGCCTCTTTTTCGTTGCCCCGTCTTTGATATCATCCATACGTGTTGAGAAAGGACGTTGAACTCCCCCTCCCCCCATCTCTCTCTCTCTCTCTCTCTCTCTCTCTCTCTCTCTCTCTCTCTCCAAAAATCATAAATCATCATTTTCAGGATTCCTTCTGTTCATTTGAATTTAATTTACATCATATTTGGATTCACACACACACACACACACACACACACACACACACACACACACACAGAGAGAAAGAGGCACGCACGCACACACCATCGTCATCATCATCATCATCATCGCATCACCATAGTCGTACGAATGAGCCTTCCACACATTTCTCAGTGACTCAACTTTGCCTGGGGTTCACAGGGTCTGAATCATCATCACCATTGTCGTTGTCTTCATCGTCATCATCATCGTTGTCATCACCACCGTTATCATCATCGTCATCACCATCGTCGCCACCATGATCCTCAGCATCATCAACTTCGTCATCGTCACCATCGCCAGGCAAACTAATGACGACGAGCTGCGTGGAACAGCGTGACATGGCCGTGAGCCTCTCCCTTTGTCTCACCTGCCTGTCGCTCCGCTTGTCGTCGTAGCCCATCCTCCTGCCCGGCAAACACACAACCAGCTTTCTCTCCAACCCCAGCACCACCCCACAATCAGCCACCGTCACCACGTCGCTCTCAGCCAGGGCCACGTCAGTAACGACTCTCTTCCAGTCTTCAACGTCCTGCCCGCCCTTCAGGAACGTCACCACGGCAACCGGTATGCCCGATGCGCGAAGGCCGAGGACAAAACCGCTGGCTTGTGACGTCACTTGACCTCTGTCGTCCTTGACCTCGTCGTGAAGGTCGGAGCTGCGGGTCACCACGATGACGTCCCGGTAACGGAGAGCAGGAGTCTTGGTGGTGTTCTTGTGGTTTGGTGGTAGTGTACAGTTCGTAGGAGTAACTGAAACACGACAGAAAACGCACAGTCATAAATTATATCTCGTTGGGTAAAAATGAAAAATTAATACGCAGAAAAAAATGAAGAAGGCTACATCATGATGCATTATGCATTCACAATCTCACTGGTCGGTATTATGCGTGGCATCAACGAAGCAAACTAAACTATTTTGATTTCTATCCTCAGACGATGAAATGGTCTATAATAGTATAAATGCTTACCAAACTGCACCTTACCCATTTGCCGCATTATGGTAGACTTCTGTCCGTTTTTACACACCCCATATTCACCGGGGAGCCGGGGTGGTTGGATGGAAGAGCGTTGGATTTCAAATGCTCGGATCGTGAGTTCGAATCCCGGCTGGGGTCAAATATTTGTGATGGCTTTTTTCATGGTTGCGCCGTCTTTGATATCACCCGTATGTGGTAGATGGTAGAAAAGGGCCTTAAAACCCCCAAAAAATCCAACCACACCCATCCACCCCATTTTTACCGTACAAAACTAACCGAACACGACAAAACATTCCCACGTAACACAAAAGTCAAATCTTCTGACCTAGATCCAGTGATGAAAACGGGGCAGACAAGAACTCCGTGTCAGTACAAATCACGACGTAAAAAATGTAATGTGAAATATTAAACACGAACCTTCCACTCCAACACGAAGGTCGTTCAGAACACTGGCCACATCCCAGCCACACTGGACGCAGTCGACAGGCCACAACCCTGAGTGACCTTCACCCTGATGACGTAATCCGATGACGCGGGGCCCGTCGCACGGGCAAGGGGTTCCACTGTCTGTGTACGAGGGAATGTTATCGTAACGTGTCACCGCTGGCGCCACCTCGCGGAGAACTGTCGGAGCGCATCGAAGCGGCACGGTCACCTGTTCCACTTGCAGCTCAGCAGGAATATATGACGTGCCAACTTGGGCGGCCCAGAGAGAGAGGCGAAGAACACGCAGGAAGAGCTGTGTAACCAGGTAGTGCGCTTTGCGATCGGGTCTGGATAAACACAAGACAAAAGGTGTCTTTGGGAGTACAAAAAGCAAGTTTCGTAGTTATTAAAGCTGCAGGCTATTTTGAAATTGTAGACAGGTATTAGAAATACGTCAAACACAAAGGGGTTGCCTGAGTCTCGAATTTATGTCTGCAGTCAGGAACCAAAACTCGATTTAAGCTGGACTGCATGTAATGAGCATAGGGTCTTCTCTTTCAGCTCTCTCTCTCTCTCTCTCTCTCTCTGCTTAGTATTTATCTTTGTTTTACCTAGTTGTAATTATCATTTGTTTTCTACGCTTTTTTGTAACCGAGAGTTCGAGAAATTAGCATGAAGGTGCAGCGTCTCCTGCATGTCCTAGGTTTATATAGCCCCGTAGACCAGTTTGCACCCTTTGTCCAACGTTACATTTTTGTTTTTTTCATGTAGTGCAGGCACACTCAGCCGCGAATTAGTCTTTGTGGCTTGCGCGGCTTTAAGCCCTAAAAACTCACTCACTCACTCACTCTCTCTCTCTCTCTCTCTCACACACACACACACACACACACACACACACACCACACACACACACACACACACACACACTTACTGAAAAGCAAACTCAGCCTCGTCCATGATGACATGAAGCTCCTCGGATTCTTGTGAAGCCGACACAAGAGTCTCAAGCACCTTCTCCACATCCTCAAGCTGGTTCACCAGATCGAAGTAATGGAACCGCACCCTGCCTGCCTTCACAAAGGACCCACGGTCAGATTTTAAGGTCATCCTCAGCTGGTGACACATGAGCAGAGCCATGGCCAGACTCCCAGGCCGCAAACTGAGCACGTGCACATCGTGTCCGTCCCTCAACCACACGAGCGCCATGATCACCAGCACCACGGACTTCCCGGTTCCCGGCGGTCCTGTCAGACAGACCAATGGCGGCGCTCTGGTCACGAGGTCCAGTTGTGTAGGGGTCAGCACTAGTCGCGCCAGTCTCTCCCCGATGTCGGCCAGCGCCTCCCACATCGTTTTCATGTCCATGCGCGGTGATAGAGTGCAGTGAACGCTGACGCTTGTGGCGGGACCGCAAAATCTACATGAACAACACCATCTACTTCAAGTTGGTTTATTATTCCTGACCCCGATAGGGGTACATGAATCAATTGAATTACATACATAACATCAACTCACTTGACACACACACGAACTACATATCACACGAGCACTGAACTGAAAGGTAACAAACTACATGCAACATTTAAAAAAAAAATTAAATAAAGAGAACTGCATGTTACAACCACCAAAGCAAACAAACAAACAAGCCTTGAATTTAAATAAAGAGAACTACATGTAGCAACAACCAAAGCAAACAAACAACCCAACCATGAATTTAAATAGGGAAACATGCAACATATACAACAACAACAAAAAATAAAGAGAACTGCATGTTACAACAACCAAAGCAAACAAACAAACAAACCTTGAATTCAAATAAAGAGAACGATATGTAACAACCACCCAAACAAACAAACAAACCACGAATTTAAATAAAGAGAACTACATGTAACAACAACCAAAGCAAACAAACAACCCAACCATAAATTTAAATAAAGAGAACTGCATGTAACAACAAGCAAAGCAGACAGACAGACTAACCATGAGTTTAAATAAAGAGAACTGCATGTAACAACAAGCAAAGCAGACAGACAGACTAACCATGAGTTTAAATAAAGAGAACTGCATGTTACAACAAGCAAAGCAGACAGACAGACTAACCATGAATTTTAGTAAAGAGAACTGCATGTAACAACAAGCAAAGCAGACAGACAGACTAACCATGAATTTAAATAAAGAGAACTGCATGTAACAACAAGCAAAGCATACAGACAGACAGACCCTGAATTTAAATAAAGAGAACTACATGTAACAACAACCAAAACAAACAAACAAACAAACCATGAATTTGAATAAAGAGAACTACATGCACCACTCAAAACAACATGCGTTTAAAGGAAACTACATGCACATGCATAGAACAAAATACAGAGAGTAAACATAACTAAGTTGAGCACACAACTCATGGTCCTTCTGTGTGCATTTTGAAACTGTTCATAATTACCTTAATTAGATGAACCAAATTAATTAATCGGCGTTTATTTTTGCTCGCTAACAGGTTATTAAAGTTAATGGTGTTTGGGCGTTTTAAGTATCTGGCTGGGATGAGTTTTTTTCTGGTTTCTTTAAAGAAGTCACAAACTAGCAAGTAATGGTATTCGTCACCTACATCTCCAGAGTTACACAGTGGGCATGATCTCTCATGGCGAGGGATGTTTGCAATCTACCACTTTGTATCGGTAAGCGGTGATTCAATGTTCTAAAACGAATGAAGCTGTGAACAAATTTTGCAGGGAGTATATTTAGGTAACTTTCCTGGCCGAAGTCAGTTTTAAAAATTCTATAATTACAATATATGTCCTTTGATGTGACGTCTGTATACCATGAGTGGATGTACTGGTCTTTTAAACACCTCTTGATCTTTGTTTTGAACCACTGTTTTGAGCATTGCAATTTGTCCTGATTTAACCACATACCGCTCAGCCCTACATCATTTAAGAGATTTTCTATGTTTTCTAGGTATGGAAGCTTATAAATGTTTTGTCTGTACAAACATAAGAAGAATTTATAAATGACTTGACAGCACTTGTTTGTGTTCATTGTTTGTGTGAGTGTAAACCAGTAATTGAGCATGTTACATTTTGCCTGTATTTGAACAGGGAACTCACCAAGTTCTCCAAAGATCATGTTACTGGGTGTTGACTTGCCTAGTTTTAGTATTATCTTTAAAAAACGCAGTTGTAGTTTCGATGCAAGTTCCGACATTTGGTAACACCAGACTTCGCTTCCATAGAGAAGGATTGGAACTACCATTTGATTAAACAGTTCAATCTGGATGTCAACTGGCAGCATTAAGTTTTTACATTTTTTCAGGAGTGCAAACATCGCTTTTGACGCCTGGTCATACAGAAATTTTTGAGCAACGCTGAACTTATTGTTATGACTAAAATACAATCCTAGATATTTGAAATCAAATACTACATCAACTTGCTGATTTCGGTATAAAAATTTTGGAAATTTCCGGATTTTCCCACGAGAAAAGACAACTACTTTAGTCTTATTCACATTGACACGTAACTTCCATTGGTCACAGTATTCGGACATAGCGTCTAATGCTTTTTGCAGGGACTCTGGTGACTCTGCACATACAACCGTATCGTCAGCATACAACAGTAAGAACAATTTAAATAGGACATCCACCTCCTCGTCATCAATGTTGGCAGCTTGGGCTTGGCATCTTAAAGTAGAGAGTCCATCGACTCTGTTCGACAAATGTTGATGCAAATCGTTTAAATACATCGCAAATAATAGGGGGGACAGGTTTTCACCCTGACGGACGCCGACATGACACCGGTAATAATCGGATAACTGATTCTGTGCCATAACACACGATTTAGCTTTATGGTATAAGTTTTGCATGACAGTCAAAATTTTCCCGTTAATATTACTGTCTAGCAGTTTTTGCCATAAATATGACCTGTCTATAAAATCGAAGGCTTTCTCAAAGTCGATAAAAGCACAGTACAATCTTTTCTTTCGATGCAGAAAAAAGTCAATGAGACAATGTAATGTAAACATGTGGTCAACAGCGGAGTGTCCAGGGCGGAAGCCTGCCTGTTCACCACCAAGTACATTGTTAACTTCGAGGTATTCAAACAGTCTGTTGTTCAGAACACTGGTGAACAGCTTCCCAAAGCAACTAAGCAAAGTGATGCACCTGTAGTTATTTGGATCATCAATGCTGCCTTTGTTTTTGTACAGAGGTTTCACAATTCCAACCGACCAGTCGCTGGGTACCGTCCCAGATAGTAATATCAGGTTAAACAACTTAGTAAAGAGAGGAAGCAACCTTTGTTCCGCTGATTTTAAGAACTCATTTAAGATTTGGTCAGCCCCACAAGCTTTGTTACACTTCAGTTTACTTAAAGATGTCTTTACTTCTTCTTCTGAGAATGGTCTATTTAAGATAATATTCTGATGGTCAACATTTGCGGTGTTCACGGTTTCTGTATTTACATCATTATTTTCACCACCGGGATCAGCGCCAATAGACTTAAAATGTTCCAAGAAGACTTCACAGGATATGTTAGAGATGGCAGCTTTTTTTTCCGAAGTGGTGCCATTCAGTACTTTCCAATAACTTTTTGGATCATTGCTCTTTAAACCTCTTAATTTCTTAATAAAATCTGACTGATATTTTTTAAACTTTAAATTGACAATTTTTTTATATTCACGACTAGCCTGTGTTCGCGCTTGCATATTGGCAGTAGTTTTGGTACGCCTTGCACGATTTTTTGCTCTGAAAAATGCTTTCCTCTTTAGTTCACATTCTCCATCAAACCATGGACAGGACTTAGTTTTTCGGTTTCTACATTTCTTATTGTTACTAGTATCATTTTTATAGCAACCAAGCGATAAAGCACTTTTCTTCATGATGTTGGATATATCTGCAGTCAATTCGTCTACTCGTCAGTCAAGACCTTTGGTCAGCGTAGTTATTCATACCAGGGTCCGACTTGTTCGAATGATCTCCCAGTTTCGATCAGATATGCAGACACAAAACTATCTTTCAAAACAAATCCGAAAACCCACCTCTTCACAGGCTTGAACCAATAAGTGTTGCCACATCATCACCTTGCTGGTCGTGTGTGTGTGTGTGTGTGTGTGTGTGTGTGTGTGTGTGTGTGTGTGTGTGTGTGTGTGCGCGCGCGCGCGCTGGGGAGGGGAGGGGGGCAAAGATCAGAGAAGGGATTTTGAACGCACAAAATTCATAACTCTCCATTATAACCAGTGTAGTATTGCGAACTGAACCTAGAGTTAGAGTTCAAACTTCTTGCCTTAGGCTGGTGCAACAGTTCCAACATTTCATACATTTTATAACATTCAGAGCGAAATCAGCTCACCTGGCTACTAATTCCAAGTAGACATCTCCCGACAGGTGCGTGTTTGAAGTACAGGCCATCCTCCTGTCCCACCACTGTCCTATTTCCGTCAGTACAGTGTGGGACACGTCCCATGGAGAGGTGCGGTCAGACAACTGGTCCGTACACACACACAGCTGTACAGCAGTCGCCACATCCACAGCTCCTACACTCCCACACACGGCCTGAAAAAACAGTGGCCCCGTTTACATTAGCTTAAAATACCGCCCTGAGAGCGCTCTGAGAGCGCCCTGTCGCGTGTTTACACTTGGACAAAACCGCTCCGAAAGCGCACCAACTCTCAGGACTACCTACAGTGGATAGTCTGAGGGCGCCATACCTTAGGGCGCTTTCCTCACGTCACGTGGGGCCAGGTGTCACCGTAGCAACAGGCCATTTTTGCAAATGGCGAAAGATAGTAGTTGTTTTTTTCTGCAAGGCATACAAAAACACGTGCTTTCTGGGCGCTGTCATCTTGAATATGTCACATTCCTCGAGAGCACGTGACATATCAGCTCCCCTTCCACGATTGTGTAATGGAAACGCCGTGGAGCGCTCTCAGTAGGGGGCGCCCTCAGAGCGCTCTGTAATGTAAACGGGGCAACTGTCAGAATGATAGCCACTGCATGCATGTACAGGACATTTTTAATGATGCGTATCTTCAAAATTCTCATCTAAAGGTCCAGCTATTTTTTGATTTTTTTTAAATACAGATCGTTTGGAGGTGTTTACCATCGTATCACTTAGACACCTGCACGGTGACAGCGTTTTAAAGGCTGGCGCTAAGCCAACTAGACGGCCTCACGCTGCGACGCAAATATCAAGGACTGAAGGAGTCAGATGTAGGGCTTGCGGCTCGGTCAACCGCCGAGTTGGAGAATTTGAATTTTCGCCGGTACGCACAGCCTGTAGACGTCAAGACATCGCACCACTCAGTACCAGCACAGTTACAGCTTATGACAGGCTGGCACTCAGCCAACGGAAGGCTAAATGTGGATCAAAAGTCTCGATAGTGTTGCTGTCATTTTTTTTTACCAGCGGTGTATCGGGTCAACTCATTTCATAGTTCGCGAGGCAAGCAGACGTCAGCGTGGATCTACAGGATTCATATCACTATTTCTAATAATAATAATAATAATAATAATTTGGCTGGTGCCAAAGGGGAGCCGGAGTGGCCGAATGGTAGAGCGTTGGACTTCCAATGCTCGGGTCAAGAGTTCGAATCCCGGCTGGGGCCAAATATTTGTGCTGGCTTTTTCATCGTTGCCCCGTCTTTGATATCACCCGTATGTGGTGGAAAAAGGACGTTTAACTCCCAAACATCCATCCTGTCTGGCGCCCAACCTCCTGCTGGAGTTACGTCAAGCGTACATATGCAATCTCAAGTGCAGCTGTTACCAAACAAAAATAAATAAATAAATCGTCGATGAAGCCTTGTGATCTTTCAATAGGCGGCACAAGACTTGCTCTAACTCGGATCTAGTAATATTCAACAAAACAAAATCCGTCTCACCTGTGCCAGCTTAGTGTCTGCAGACAGGACCCGCTGTAACTGGGAGCCGCTGACGTAGGGCAAGATGAGCGATTTGCGAACAGACACACCCGGCGCCACGTCACTCACCAGATGTCTCATCAGTGTCTCTGACCTGTCCAGCTGTCCGACCGCCGTTTTCACTCTCTTGGCCACGTCAGCGTCACTTTCAGCTTGTGTCTTCTTAAGGTCGGCAGCGTTAAGACCCACTGCCTTGATCTCCCCGATGAGCACACCGTACTGACGGTGAATGATCAGCACGTCAAAGTCCCCACGTCGGTACTGTTGACCCAGATCTTCAGGCTTGGGAAGCTGAATACCAGTAGCTGCCACAGCCGCCTCGTAGCAAGGGTTGAGAAGGTAGCTGCCATAGTACAGTTGAGAAATAATGAACATCGGTTCTTTCCTGACCTCCCCCAGCCTCTGGAGGCAACACAGCACGTGCTGCTGGGCAAAGTCATCCCTGGTGTTGCTTTTTACCACCTGAGCTGGTTTAGCTTGTGGGTTTGGCTCCGCAGACCACATGGATTGTGGTGATTGTGGAGGGGGTCCCTGGGCGGCGTGAGGCGGGGGGTTGGGAGGGAGCCTGTTGGCCAGGCGGCTGTACCACTAGGACAGATTGACCGGCGATGGACTGTCTGGAGTAGGGCACTCTGTTCATGTAGACTGGAGGCACGCAGTAGGTCTGGCTGTGGAGGCACGGGTACCACGACCTGACCACTTGCTTCAGGTTCTCCATACTGGGCTTTCACTTCACTAATCCGGTTCAGTGTCTTTTGACTGTCTCAGTACACAATGTTTTGTCTATAGTTGTCTCTGAAGAAGCCATCTATGCCAAAACGTTGGTTTGTCTATCCGTTTTAAGTGACTGTTTGACTCTGTTTCGTTACTATCTCAATTCAACGTTGAAACATCAGTGTTAAGTCTCTTGCAACTGCTGCCTTAGTTTCTTTTGCTGTGTAAAGGCAGGTCATTTTTCACACAAACACAAACAGCAACAGAAGGTACCGCATGTCCACTGTTCTGCAAGTCCTGGAAGTCTGTTGAAGCAGGCAAACAGAAACGTTAGTTTCTTGTGTTACCACTTTCTTGTGACCGACCTTCAAACGAACACGAAACTTGACTCCACGCTCCAGCTGTGTCCTTACGCCTGCTAATTCAGATCTGCGTGCAGAAGTGTCGATACTCTCTTCAATCCGACAGACAGCAGAGAAACTGTTCATTTTCTGTTTAGGCCACTCCTTTAAAATCAGCTAGTGTTTTGATCGATAAGAGGTTCACATACTGAGCGCGTGAATCATGAATGGCATTTGGATTGGTAAACATGTAGCGCCCACTGCTTTATTTATCTGCAGGGGCGCCGGAACCGGGGGGGCAGGGGGGGCAGCTGCCCCCCTGTACCCAAGCAGGGGGGGCAAGAGTGTCTTTTTGCCCCCCCCCCCCTGGAAAATCAGGTGACTATGGCAAAGAGGGGGGGCAAAGCCCATGCGTCTTGCCCCCCCCCCCCTTCCCCTACCTCTCCCCTCCTACCCCTCTTAGTGCCTCTCTCCCTCATTCCCACCCAACAGTAGAACTTCTGCTTTTTGCGAACCGCAAGCGCTAGTCCGCCTCCTTCTGTCCCCACCCCCCCCCCCCCCCCCCCCCCCCCCCACCCCCCCCCCCCCCCCCCCCCCCCCCCCCCCCCCCCCCCCCCCCCCCCCCCCCCCCCCCCCCCCCCCCCCCCCCCCCCCCCCCCCCCCCCCCCCCCTCCCCCCCCCCCCCCCCCCCCCCCCCCCGCTTTTCACTTTTTTTCGGGCAATGTTTTTCCTGTCAGTGGCTCCTGGTTCGTTAAAGGTTTTTTTGTCTACGCAGCATTTGATCCCCCCCCCCCCCCCCGCCTTTTCACTTTCTTCGGGCAACGTTCCCCCCTCCGAGATTATGCCCCCCCCCCCTCCCTCGCAACATCTTCCGGCGCCCCTGATCTGGGTCAGGCCGCGACGTATCCACAGACTTTAAACACCTCTAGAAAATTTACTCGCCTTTATGCCAGCAGACACTGATTGTAAGGCACAAAATAGCTTACCCCTAGCAGAACCCCTATATGGACGTAAGTCAGTTTTGTGTGTGTCTAGAGCACAAATTCATTCATGCGTTTCGAGATTTCGACGGGGGGGGGGGGGGGGGGCGACCGTGCGAACAGAGCAAAAGTAGGTTCTTCTTCTTTCAATGCATAACGGCAAACGGTAGCGAGTGTTCGAATGAGTAAATGAATGAATGAAATCAGAATAAAGCTTACAGCGTGTTTACATCTCAGCCTGTCCTAAAAGTAGCAGAGGTCACTCGAAGAACGCAGAATACCGACGTTACAGAATACCAACGTTACAGAATACCGACGTTACAGAATACCAACGTTACAGAATAAGGACGGTTACAGAATACCGACATTGCAGAATACCAACGTTACAGAATACCGACGTTACAGAATGCCGACGTTACAGAATACCGACATTGCAGAATACCAACGTTACAGAATACCGACGTTACAGAATACCGACGTTACAGAATACCGACGTTACAGAATGCCAACGTTACAGAATACCGACGTTGCAGAATACCAACTTTACAGAATACCAACGTTACAGAATACCAACGTTACAGAATACCGACGGTTACAGAATACCGACGTTACAGAATACCAACGTTACAGAATACCGACGTTACAGAATACCGACATTGCAGAATACCAACGTTACAGAATACCAACGTTACAGAATACCGACGTTACAGAATACCAACGTTACAGAATACCGACGTTACAGAATACCGACGTTACAGAATACCAACGTTACAGAATACCGACGTTACAGAATACCGACATTGCAGAATACCAACGTTACAGAATACCGACGTTACAGAATAAGGACGGTTACAGAATACCGACGTTGCAGAATACCGACGTTACAGAATACCGACGTTGCAAAATACCAACGTTACAGAATACCGACGTTACAGAATACCGACGTTACAGAATGCCAACGTTACAGAATACCAACGTTACAGAATACCAACGTTACAGAATGCCAACGTTACAGAATGCCAACGTTACAGAATACCGACGTTACAGAATACCGACGTTGCAGAATACCGACGTTACAGAATGCCGACGTTACAGAATACCGACGTTACAGAATGCCAACGTTACAGAATGCCGACGTTACAGAATACCGACGTTGCAGAATACCAACGTTACAGAATACCGACGTTACAGAATACCGACGTTGCAGAATACCGACGTTGCAGAATACCAACGTTACAGAATACCGACGTCACAGAATACCGACGTTGCAGAATACCGACGTTACAGAATGCCGACGTTACAGAATACCAACGTTACAGAATATCGACTTTACCGACTGAAATTATCATTATGTTGCAATGAATTGGTGGAATCAAAATGAATGCATGATATGAAATGAATGAAATGTTTGTTGGAGGAAAGTTGTAGTGGGACTGGCATAGTTAACTGAATATTCACTATACGTTTTCTTGTAGACTAGCAGTCATGCTAAGAGACAACTCACTTACTCAGTCAGCCATTCAGCCGTTCCGTCAGTCAGTCGGCTGGTCAGTCAATCAGTCATTCTGTGAGACGGTAAGTCAGTCAGACGGTCAGTCCATCAGGCAGGCAGTCAACCATTCAGACAACCATCCAGGCAGGCAGGCCATTCAGTTCAGACACTCAGTTAGTCCGGCAGGCAGTCAGCCATTCAGTCCGGCAGTCAGGCAGGCAGTCAGCCATTCAATCAGGCAGTCAGGCAGGCAGTCAGCCAATCAGTTAAGGTGGAGCAAAATGACTTAATAATAATAATAATGAGTATTATATAGGCGCCTTACCCAGTTTCATGAATCGGCTCAAAGCGCCGCGAACTGAACCCAACACGCACGCTCACGTGAATCACACACATTCTCTCACACACCGGACATAAACACATTACAATCACGTGGTGCGAAGGGTCAGCTCAGCTATTTAAATTTCGGAATATGGAATTGCATTTATTTTTCCAAAGCAGAGAGGGGGAGGAAGCCGGAGTACCCGGAGAGAACCCCCGACGATCGGCCCGAATGAACGGTGCCACATACGAGAAGGAAAAAATTTTTGCCCCGAGTGGGACTCGAACCCCTAACCTCTCGCATTTGTGACAGGTCTCTTCACCACTAGACCACCGACCGCCCCATTACTTTGTGCAAGAAGAGCAGTTAGTTAGTTAGCTAGTTAGTTAGTTAGTTTTTGTCTCCACTGCTGCCGGACAAGTATGATTGGAGACGGCAATAGCAGGCAGGTTCTGAGGGCTTATTCACGATCCATGCAGTTGCGATCACATTGAACAAACCTGCCAGAGAGGCGATTCAGGTTCGCATTTTCTGCTTCGAGTGTAGAAACACTATACAGCGCCCCTCATAAAATAATATAATCATAGGGGAAAGGCATACTGAAAAATGCATATACGGGTTACCTGACACGGCAGTCCGAACAGATATTTTGGAATTACCCGGAGCCTGTCTGAAGGCGCCCCTACAAAACGACAGTGAACTTATTGAAAACGTGGTGTCACCTCGGGTTGCGTTTCACGCTAAATGAAATGTACGTCTCCGCAATTCGTGCTACAATCAGTGCAAGCCGGCGTCTACAGACTGTGGTAATCGCGGCCCCTCAAATCATGATCCCAAACGCTGGTTGAAAACCTGAACAAATCAGTAATACTAGAGCTGGAGAACACTTGAGCGGCGCGCAAACATGCCGAAACAAGCTGAGACTGCCGCCTTGTGCGACAAGCTTGGATCAGCTTATCAGTTAAATGTATGGGCGTCTCGGCTGCGCAAACTTTTGCAGCTGCGCGCCCCACTCAGGCCTAGTATTACCCATGAAGCGCTTTTAGCTAGGACAAACGCATTTAACGGGAGTTTAACAATGGTAATTTCCCTTATCCGTCGGTTTAGATTGAAACGCGCTTATCCTAGCTATACGCGCTCTATGAGTTCCAGGCCAAGTCAATAGTAGGAATGTAATACATGTACTAATAGGGCGCTTGCCGTTTACCCGCTGTGCTATAGGGAATCGCCTCAATGTAAGCCGAGACAAACCTAAATCGACTGGCGGGCCAAGCCGGCTGTATGTCAACCCTGTTCCGGGTCTGTCGATAACTCTAGGCTCGCGCGCGCGCACGCGCACACACACACACATACACACACACACACACACACACACACACACACACCCAAAAACCAAAAGAGCCTACTAAATATATATGGGAAGCTCAAAGGAGGAGTTGTGCAGTTGCGCCCCTTTTGTTTGACAAGTGCAAATAAAACCCGGAAGAATGTTGAGAGTTCGTGACCTCAGTGAACAAGACCGGTTCAGCACGTTGGTGCACTTTGATCACTGAGGTCATGGTGTGACAGGCTTAGGACTGTTATTAGTCCGGATCTCTGGTGGCCAACATCAAAACACCAGCTGAACTGAATCAGTCAGTGACTCAATTATGTCTGATCAGTTCCGTCTACCCACTAGTGTCGCTAAGTATTAGGGTCTGCTCCGTGCCAGTGCTGTCATCATCGGTGAGTATTACTTCATTGTCACAGACTGCAGTTTCGGTTATTGTGTGAGGCATCTCAGAAAAAAAGTCTTTAGGTTTAGTCTTCTGAAAATATCTTCAAGAGAACTTGGAGAGAGAGAGAGAGACAATGACAATGACAATGAAACTTTATTTTTCAACGGTAGAAATTGTAGCACATGTGCCAGTTTATAATTTGCCGTTGCTAGACTACAAAATGAAAATGTAAAACTAAGGCAGAGGCAGGAGACCTCCCCCCCCCCCAAAAAAAAAGGGGGGGGGGCAGCCAAACAAGCAAAACAGTAGAATGAAAAAAGACAAAAACAAGACAAAACAAAAAACAAAAACAAAAACAAAAAACTAGTAGACTAAACGTAAGATAAACCAAGTCAGCGTGAGAATATCAGTCTGACATGTACAGGCAAAATGTTACAGGTCGTGCTCTAAAACGCTCGACTACCTAAATAAAGCCTGTAAACGCTAGAATACTTAGGTGTGTGGAGACAATCTTTCAACTACATGTGCTTAAACAAGACCTAGAATTGCTAACAAGTAACATCCAGGATACATACAACAGAACACTCAGGCGCATGGAGACATGGATCTTTAACACATTGAAAAACCTATAACTGTTATCAAGCAACATCGAGGGTACACACGGCAGAACATTCAGGGATCCGAGCATGAGAGTAAATATTTGAGAAGGCTCTCCTTGAACGAGGAGAGCGACGGTACAGATTTAACTGCGAGGGGGAGATTATTCAGGCTGGATTTAAAAATATCAATTCGGGGGCGCGGGGTGATAAAGTTCAGCCTGTGAGTAGAATATCTGGAGTTTAAAGCAGAGAAAAAGTTGCAGAGGTACTCCGGTAGATCCCCCCTCCAAACTTTAAACATCAGTACTAGTTTGTTAAATTCCAGGTGTTTTGTGAGAGGAAGCATTTCTAGTTTTTTCATTCTTTAAGAGAGAGAGAGAGAGAGAGAGAGAGAGAGAGAGAGAGAGAGAGAGGCTATGCATGGAAAACACACACAATACGCACTGGTACTCACACACACACACACACACACACACACACACACACACACACACACACACACACACACAGAGGTCGTGTGCACTGATTTTGTCTTGTTATTGTAACAGTTGCAAGCCCATTAACTTGAAGTACGGACTGGTCTGTTCGGTAGTAGTGAGACTTAGCGCGACTTCGTAAGGCATTTCGTTGCTGTTCGTAGGAGAACTTCCGGTTCCCACGCTCTAACGCAGCGCACTACCCGGGGTTTCGTAGTGGCCACCCGTTTAGCGTGCCACCGAATTTCGCAGAGTAAGGAGACAAGGGAGACAACTCCAGTCAGGATGCGAGTCTCTCATCAGACGAAAGCCAGCGTGGTTACTTGTCAACACAAGCCGTTCACTGATTACATTAATCTGGCTTCGCTGAACACAAAATGTACTCACATCGCATGTTTTAATGAAATCGATCCCCTGTTCTTGTAGTCTTGGACCTCTCTAGGAT
Organism: Batillaria attramentaria; assembly: GCA_018292915.2. Lineage (NCBI taxonomy): Eukaryota > Metazoa > Mollusca > Gastropoda > Batillariidae > Batillaria > Batillaria attramentaria. Next base: position 392,260 of record JACVVK020000362.1, read on the forward strand.
TTAACCGATTGGTAAAATGTTTGTAAAAATCTCAAGCGAGGCGCACCTTTGTGGCCGCCATATGGATTTGGCAGGCAGGACAGCGCTCGTGGGGTGTCCCCAGTAAAATCGAAAAATAAAATATTTAGGATCTTCTCCACCCACTACTGACTGCGAATTTCATAAAATGAAACATCAGTAGACCTATAAGTAATGCGCAAACAACCACATTCTACAAGTTTGAGTACATAAAAAGACGTACGAAAATGGCTTCGTAGAATGGGCGATTCTCACGAAGTTCGCTGAGGGAAAATGGTTTCGGAGAGGAAGCCTCTGGCGGGTGACCCCAAAGCACGCAGGATGTGATGACGTCAGAGGCTGAATTTGCATACTCTCCTCAGTGAGGAAGGCGCGCTAAGTCTCACTATTATGTCGGTCAGCTGACCTGAACTGAGTCAGTTGGTGGGATAAAGTCGTCAGTGACGCGCCGGGTTTTCCCACATCCCAATAGTTTTTACAGGCTGAATATATTTTTAACTGCCGGCTGCGCCCCTTTCCTGTTCGGCCAGTCGCCACTTCAGTCTTACTATGTAGCCGTCGGTACCCAGTTTTACAGCCAGTTTCGCAACCGCTCTCCCGCCCCGGGAGCTGGGGTGGCCGAATGGTAGAGCGTTGGACTTCTAATGCTCGGGTCGTGAGTTCGTATCCCGGCTGGGGCCAAATATTTGGCTGGCTTTTTCATCGTTTGCCCCGTGTTTGATATCACCCGCATGTGGTGGAAAAGGACGTTAAACCCCCCAAACACCCACGCCCCCGCCCCCGGTCGCTCAGTCTCTCTCTCTCTCTCTCTCTCTCTCGCTCGCTCTCGGCTCTCTCTCAGGACGCTTAATGTGCCGTTACTTACTGACCTGAGCGTGGGTTTCCATCATATACTTCCGTGTAGCGAAGTCAGTCAGTTGTAACACGGTTGTATCATTACATTAGCCTGTGGAGACAGTGACACAGTAACTGACCGACTTTTTCGAGGTCGGGTACAAAGGCCAGTCGTCTCACTCACCCCGCCCGGGTTCATAGGTATCACTTAGCTTGGCTCGGTCTCGGTTAGCCCGACTTGGCCGTCGTCGCAGGGGCCTAGAGTTATCGGCGGACCCGGAACAGGGTTGTCACAGAGCAACACAAACACAAGCGGCGCACACATCCATCCGGTGTATAGCTTTGCGTGTTTCCACTATACACAGAGATAAACGGGAGCCAGTGGTTTATAAGTTGGATACTGTACTAGTACTTGCGCTGCCTATAATGTACACATGCATGACTGTACACAGCAGCGCTGTGGTAAACCTTTCGGTTGAATGCGCTGATTGATCCGTCCCGTCACTTGGGGCACAATACAGCATTTTATAAAAATTGCGGTGAGCTTGGTTGGCTTAAGGCCGTTCTTAACCGGGCGGACTTTTGGTTCGCGAACTAGGTTCGAAGAGTACGGCGAACTAGGTTCGCGCACGTTGTTTCTTAACCGACCAAATACTTGTGCGCAAACCCTGGTTCGAAAGGTTCGCCGAACTAGGTTCGAGGACCGCATAGCGTGTCGTGGGAACCCTCGCGATCCTTTTGCCGATCTTGCGCTCTGATTGGCTGCTCGGGGAGAGCTGTTGTGCGCATGTACATATTTGAGGAAAATGGCGGACGGATTGGCGGCTATCGACTCACTTCACATTTCCTCTCTTGCGCTCTTTTCCTCTATTTTTCCTCTTCCTCGGCTTCCAAGAGTTCACTCAAAAGATAACTACCGCAAATGCCTGGTCGTCTCGATCTACGAAGGCGGCCATTTTGGTGTTTACGATTGTCTCAACTTCCGAGTCCGCCTTGTTCGGGCGATGACGTATGCATATCATTAACGGTCGGTTAAGAAAGAGAACTAGTCCGGCCGAACCTCTGGAACTACGTACGTGTGCGCGCTTGCCCTGTTCGTATACAAACACTCAGTTCGCCGAACAAGTTCGCCAGACTGGTGGTTCGCCCGGTTAAGAACGGCCTTTAGGCTTATATGTCTTCTACGTACGTAGTTCTAAGCGTAGCGCGTACTGAGCAGCCGAAGTTATATTGGTTGCGGCCTGACGACCGGACTAGACAGCGTTGATTTGTGGCTATTCTTAGCGATTTTGTCGATCGGCGTTTAGTACATGTATGAAAGCGATAGGCCGAATAAAATCATACTATCTCTACTATCAGAAGCGGCAAAGTCACGAAAACAGTTGCAGTGGCCGAAAGGAACGTCTCATTGTTTGATTAAACAGCCATAGAGCGGCAGCTTTTCCCCTCATAATCATTACAAACAAACTTTGCGGTCTCTTTTCTTTCGTTTGGGGGGGGGGGGGGAGCCGGGGTGGTCGAATGGTAGAGCGTTGGACCCTTCTAATGCTCGGGTCGTGAGTTCGATCCCGGCTGGGGCCAATATTTGTGCTGGCTTTTTCGTCGTTGCCCCGTCTTTGATATCACCCCTACATGGTGGAAAAGGACGTTAAACCCCAAAACACCCACCCACCCACCCTTTCGTTTGGTTGTTCCAGTAAAAGGAACTAACCTGGCCGCCAGCTCACCATAGTGGAGTACTTGAAGCAAATGGTTCGATCGTGGTACCCGTATCTTCACAGACAGACCACCGTTTTGGTGTATAGACCGCTTCTTGTGGGACAACAGAAGACAGACCTGTTGTACTGAGGCACTCAGAAGACACTGAACCGGATTAGTGAAGTGAAAGCCCAGTATGGAGAACCTGAAGCAAGTGATCAGGTCGTGGTACCCGTACCTCCACAGCCAGGACCTACTGCGTGCCTCCAGTCTACATGAACAGAGTGCCCTACTCCAGACAGTCAGTCGCCGGCCAGTCTGTCCTAGTGGTACAGCCGCCTGGCCAACAGGCTGCCTCCCAAACCCCGCCCTCACGCCCGCCCAGAGACCCCCTCCACAATCACCACAATCCATGTGGTCTGCGGAGCCAGATACACAATCTAAACCCGTACTTTGCCCAGCAGCCCGTGCTGTGCTGCCTCCAGAGGCTGGGGGAGTTCAGGAAAGAACCGATGTTCATTATTTCGCAGCTAAAATATGGAGACTATCTCCACAAGCCGTGCTACACAGCGGCGGCGGCAGCTGCTGGTGTTCAGCTTCCCAAGCCTGAAGATCTGGGTCAGCAGTACCGACGTGGGGACTTTGACGTGCTGATCATCCATCGGTCAGTACGGCGTGCTCATCGGGGAGATCAAGGCAGTGGGTCTTAACGCTGCCGACCTCAACAAGACACAAGCTGAAAGTGACGCTGACGTGGCCAAGAGAGTGAAAACGGCGGTCGGACAGCTGGACAAGTCCGAAACAGTCGTGAAGCATCTCTTTAGTGACGTGGCGCCGGGTGTGCCTGTCCGCAAATCGCTCATCTTGCCCTACGTCAGTAGCTCTCAGTTACAGCGGGTCCTTGCTGCAGACACCAACCTGGCACAGGTGAGACTGCTTTGTCTCTTTGAATACAGATCGGAGGTAAACTTTATATCCAGTCGACTCACTTTGTTAATGGCCTCAAGTAACTATGATACAGTTAAAGAACCTGGCATTATATATTTTTCTAGCTTTAAGAAAAAGACAACAGTTGCTCAGCTGACTTGATATGCTTTATTTTGCACGTCTTTGGTTATTTCATGTACAAGTATTGATGTGTATAAGAATGTCTGGATGTCGCTCTCAACTTTGAACGGGCCTAAGGCCTATCAATAAACAATTCTGATTCAGTGTGATTGAACAAGTCTGTTTATAGACTAGTACTGTTAGCTTTTAGCGTGTTGTGACTATTTCACATTGTCTGTTCTGATCCCAGGCCGTGTGTGGGAGTGTAGGAGCTGTGGATGTGGCGACTGCTGTACAGCTGTGTGTGTGTATGGACCAGTTGTCTGACCGCGCCTCTCCATGGGACGTGTCCCACACTGTACTGACGGAGATAGGACACTGGTGGGACAGGAGGATGGGCCTGTACCCCGGACCCAAACTTATCAGAAGACATCTACCTGGACATTGTTTCCAGGTAAGTGATGCGTTACGCAGATGTACTTTGTTCAGTACTGGGACGAAGCCGAAAAGTCACGTGTTGTCTGGTGCACAGCACGGGTTATGGGCAGCCCGCAGGCTACCTCAGGGCCGAGGTAGATTTTTCGGCTTCGATCCAATGCTGTGCTGCTAGTTCATGGGGTTGTTTTTTTGGTTTTGTTTTTTTTTAAGAATCACGGGACATTTGTGTCGACGCTGACAAAATCACCTTAAAATTGTAATAAAAAAAAAAAAAAAATTAAAAAATAAATTGGGTGGCGCTGTACCGCGGCGACACGCTTCCCCCGGGGGAAGCAGCCCGAATTTCCCGAAACGGACAATAAAGGGACAGTAAAAGCTACGTACGTTCAGACGTGGCCATTTTGCACGCCAACCAGCGGTAAAATGCATCCCCGACCCAATGAAATCGGCTCGCGAAGGGCACCGACGCGCACCGCCGTCGGCTCGTCAGTGAACAGAACACTGTCCTATTTTTTTTCCTTGCCACGCCAGTCAATCGCCACTGGCCGCGCGCTATCGCTCCGTGTGTATTGTCCAGCGTCAGCCCGGCGGCGCAGCCCGCTCACTGCACGCTGTTAGCGTGTGAACAGAAAAGCCGTTCGGCTAAAGTGCGATAAAGGCCCCGCAGGCGCGCAGCGTCTGCCATAGGCTTAACTGACACTTCTACCCCAGATTGCTATGGAAGAAAATATCTGTTACTCGTTACAGACTTTGTGGTCCTGCTACATCCATCAGCGTTCACTGCGTGTTGCCTCCACGCGTTGAGATGCGGACTATGCACGAAACACTGGCCGACATCGGGGAGAGACTGGCGCGACTAGTGCTGACCCCTACACAACTGGACCTCGTGACCAGAGCTCCGCCATTGGTCTGTCTGACAGGGCCGCCGGGAACCGGGAAGTCCGTGGTGCTGGTGATCATGGCGCTCGTGTGGCTGAGGGACGGACACGATGTGCACGTGGTCAGTTTGCGGCCTGGGAGTCTGGCCATGGCTCTGCTCATATGTCACCAGCTGGAGATGACGATGAAAGCAGACCCCACGACATTTTCGGGAGCCGGAGCAGTGCATCTTCATTACTTTGACCTGCAGCAGCAGCCAGGCGACCTTGAGAAGGTCGTCAGAGATCTGGTGGCAGCTTCCACAGGACAAGAGCTTCACCTCATTATGGACGAGGCTGTGTTCGACATCGCGTGAGTAGTTTTTGGGTTTTTTATTTTTATTTTTAACACCTATGTGCCAGAAGGCGTGTGATACCGGGGCGAGAGGTCAGGTTCGAGTCCCACTTGAGGCAAAGAAGTTTTCTTTCTCATATGTACTTACTTACTTACTTAGGCCCCTGGCTCCACGTGGAGCATAGGCCATCGACAACCCTTCGCCATCGCACTCTGTTCTGGGCTATTCTTGCCACTCCAGTCCAGTTGGTCCCCTGCTTATATAACTCTGCCTCAGTGTCCCGCCTCCAGCTGTTGCGAGGCCGGCCTCTCTTCCTTTTCCCCTGTGGGTTCCATGTCAGGGCTTGGCGTGTGGTGCTGGATGCTGGCTTCCTGAGGGTGTGTCCAATCCAGCCCCACTTCCTCCGCAGGATCTGCTTGGTCGCTGGTTCCTGCCCTGCTCGCTCCCACAGCTCTTCGTTCCGGATCTTCTCTGGCCATCGGATGTTGAAGATGCGCCTCAGACAGGTGTTGAGAAATGTCTGGATCTTCTGCTGCATCGTCTTTGTTGTCCTCCATGTTTCGCATCCGTAGAGCAGAACTGACTTCACGTTGGAGTTGAAGATGCGAAGTTTGGTTCTTATGCTGACAACTTTGGATGCCCAGATGTTCTTCAGCATGACCATTGCTGCTCTTGCCTTGCCGATTCTGGCTGTGACGTCTCGGTCTGTGCCTCCCTGTCCATCAACCACACTCCCCAGGTAGACAAAGGACTCTACCTCCCTGATGGGCTCTCCACCGACTGTGACTGGTGTGTTGGCAGTGGTGTTGATCTTCATCAGCTCGGTTTTCCTCCTGTTGATCTTGAGCCCTGTTCCGGCTGATGTGGCTTCCAGGCATGTAGTCTTGTCCTGCATCTGGCTGTGGCTGTGAGACAGGAGCGCCAGGTCGTCCGCGAAGTCGAGGTCATCAGCTGCGTCCAGAGTGTCCACTGTATCCCGTTTTTCCTGCCTGTTGTGGTGGTCTTCATGATCCAGTCGATGACCAGGAGGAAGAGGAATGGGGACAACAGGCATCCCTGGCGGACTCCGGTCTTCACCTCGAAGCTTTCTGACAACTGGCCGGCATGGGCAATCCTGCAGCTCATGTCTTTGTAGGTGCACTGGATCAGGGAGATGATCTTCCCGGGAACTCCATAGTGCCTTAGCAGCTTCCACAGCGCCTCTCTGTCTACACTGTCGAAGGCCTTCTCATAGTCTATGAAGTTGATGTAGAGGGGGGAGTTCCACTCCAGTGACTGCTCAACAATGATGCGTAGGCTGGCGATCTGGTCAGCGCAGGACCTGTTCCTGCGAAAGCCCGCCTGCTGGTCTCGGAGCAAAGGGTCAACTGCCTCCCTCATCCTCTCCAGTAGAATTCTGTTGAGAACCTTGCCTGGCACTGACAGGAGCATGATCCCTCGGTAGTTGCTGCAGTCCCTGAGGTCCCCTTTCTTTGGCAGCTTGATGACGATCCCTTCTTTCCACTGGGCTGGCACCTCTTCCTTCTCCCAGATCTTGCTGAATAGGCTGTGCAGCATGTTGACGGCTGTCTCTGTGTCTGCTTTGATGGCTTCTGCTGGTATCTCGTCCGGCCCTGCAGCTTTCCCATTTCTCAGTGTCATGATGGCTTTCCTGATCTCCGCCTTAGAGGGCTTGTCGCAGTTGATGGGTAGTTCTGTCTCAGCTGGCGGGATGTCTGGAGGTGTTTCAGGGATGGGGCGATTTAACAGTTCCCTGAAGTGTTCTGCCCATCGCTTCAGCTGTTCCTCAGTTGTTGTCAGTGGGTGCCCGTTCTTGTCCTTCACTGGTTTGTCTGTCTGCCGAAATTTGCCCGCGAGCTTCTTGGTCACCTGGTACAGGTCTTTTAGGTTCCCTTGTCCGGCTGCTTCCTCTGCTTGATTGGCCAGGTTGTCGATGTAGTCCCTCTTGTCCTTTCTGGTGCTCCTCTTCACTTCTCTGTCAGCTGCTGTGTATTCTTCCTGTGCCTTTGCCTTAGCTCTTCTTGTTCGGCTCGTGTTCAGTGCAGTTTTCTTCTTTTTCCTAACTTCCAGCTTCTGGATGGTATCAGCAGAGATCCATTCCTTGTGTTGGGTCTTTCTCTTGCCAAGGACCTCTTCGCATGTGTCGTGCCAGAGTTTCTTGCTGTGTTCCCACTGTGTCTCGATATCCATTCCACTGTCTTCTATCAGGTCTTGCAGTGGCTGGAACCTGTTGGAAAGGCTGATCCGGAATGCTGCTTGTGTCTCTGTGTTCCTGAGTAGGCCAACGTTGTACCTGGTCCGTGTGTTGTTGGCGTTGGTGTGTCTCTTAAGCCGAAGTCTCAATGTTGTTGCAAGAAGGTGGTGGTCTGATGATACATCGGCACCCCTCATCACGCGCACATCTCGCCACGATCTCCTGAACTTCCGGCTGATGCAGATGTGATCAATCTGGTTCTCCGTGACATGGTCCGGCGATCTCCATGTGGCCTTGTGGATGCGCTTGTGTGGGAAGATGCTGCCTCCTATCACTAGCTGGTTCAGGGCACAAAAGTCTGCAAAGCGCTCGCCATTTTCGTTCATCTGTCCCAGTCCGTGTGTTCCCATGGTGTTCTCATAGCCTGTGTTGTCTGATCCAATCTTGGCGTTGAAGTCTCCCATCAGTATGGTCATGTCCTTGGCTCCTCCTCTATCTATCACTGTCTGCAGTTGTTGGTAGAAATCATCTTTTTTCTCCTCTTCCGCATCATTGGTGGGAGCGTAGCACTGGATGATGTTTAGCTTGATGTCTTTCTTCTTGGTGATGAATTTGGCTGTGATGATGCGGGAGTTGACAGGTTCCCAGCCGATGAGTGCCCGCTGTGCCTCCGGTGCCAGCATCAGGGCCACGCCCTCAGTGTGGGGGGCTCCATCCTCTGTGTGTCCCGAGTACAGCAATTGCTCTCCGATGAAAATCTCAGCTGTCCTGTCTGTAGCCACCTTGTCTCACTCAGTCCCAGTACTCCTATCCTGTAGTTCTTCATCTCTCTTGCTACTTGTATGGTCCTTCCTACTTCATACATTGTCCTGATGTTCCATGTGGCTACTCTCGTCGTTGTCCTGGGTGTTAGAAGGGGGGTCGGCCTTGCAGCTTCCTTTCGGCTTTCACTGCAATGCGTCATAGGTCTCCGGGATGGAGACCCTTCCTCGCCCAGGTGAATGTTTTGGTTTGTTGCTGTCGATGCTTCTGTAACTTTTATGTTTTTTACAGGTAGGGCTGTTAACCCTACGCAAACCCGTTTAGCCTCTTGGAGAGGTGGTCCACATTCGTCTGACCTCTACCCTTCGACCTGTCCAGCTTGGGTGACCCTGCCAGGAGCACGTGCTCCCGCTGGCGAAGCTCTCTGGGTCATTGAGGTACACAAGCCACTACCCCACGACAAGGGTTGGACCATGTAGGGTTTCTCATATGTGGCACCGTTCAATCGGGCAGACCGTCGGAGGTTCTCTACGGGTACTCCGGCTTCCTCCCCCTCTGCTTTGGAAATGTTAGTTTTCAAACTTGATGCGGCTTACCACGTGAAATAAACAACACAAGTATGCTTATTTCGGCAAAACAACCCAGACTTAGTTTCTGTTGTCGTCGTCAGTGGTCGACGTCGTCGTTCTCGTTGTTAGTGGTGGTGGTGGTTTGTTTTTTGTTTGTTTGGGGGTTTTCTGTTTTGTTTGTTTTGTGTGTGTGTTTCGTTGTTGTTGTTGTTTGTTTGTTTGTTTGTTTGTTTGTTTGTTGGGTTGGGGGCGGGGGTGGGGTTATAATACGGTTGCTGTTTATTTCATGTAATCGGACACCATTTCGCATGACAAGAATTCTATCCCCCATAACTTTTATTTTGTGGTTTTTAGTCGGTCATTAAACACAACACATTCTTTTTTTACGTTATTTATACAGTAACTGTTCTTGACATTCTAAAACTTGTTCCTGTCGTGAATGTGCATGATTCGTCGTTGTAAGTAGCGTGAAGTATTGCTATAACTTATTGTCTCTACAGGTACGGGCAGCCTGCCGGCGAGGTGGTCACTCAGCTCGTGGTCCGGATCCCTAACCTTTCACTGTGGGCCGCGCAGTGTGGCAGTTCAGGTGCCCCTGCTGATCTTCAAGACGAACCGCTCACTGTGCCTCTCAGATTTGCCCCCGCCGTCCTGCGAGAGGTGGAGCCGGCTTTCTGTTGGTACAAGAACATCCAAAGGTACACCAGCAGCGGCACGCCTCCCCCCTGTGACGGTCCGCGCGTCATCCGATTGCGTCATGAGGGTAGCGGTCACGCCGGACGGTGGCCCGTTGAGTGTGGCCAGTGTGGAGAAGAGGTGGGACGTGTTCTGCAGGAACTGCGGGTGGGGGTGGCTGGTGAGTCTAGTTTGTTTGTTTCCTCAGCACCCCCCTCCCCCCGCCCCCTCGCCCGCTATCATTCATCTCACCGTGCTTTACATTATCATATCAAAAAGATTGAATAATCTTCGCAGTGCTGTCGACAAAGAATAAAACAAAGAGCTGGTAGTGATTTGCCCATTGAATCAGTTTCTCTCCTTAAAGGGTACGGCAAGTCAAGAGCACTATTTGGGTTTAAATGACAGATATTGAGGTCCTAAGCTGTTAGACAGCAAAAGTTTTCGTGAACAAAGTACCATTTACTCAAAAATGCGCCGAAAACACCCTCTGCTTTCGGTTCCTGGGCTGCGCCATGTTGCCGCACTCTTTCGCGAATGAGACGGGAAAGGTGCTGACGGTGACGTCACTCGACCACCACTGTCGGCAGTACCAGCTTTGAGCGGGTTGTTCTAGAGTATTATTTTGTGTTGGAGATGCCACAGTGCAAAGCGTTTGGTTGTTTCAGCAAACAGGGCATGTGTAAGAATGCAGATGGAAGCCACAAAAGCTTTTATAAATTTTCGATTCTAAACAAATCAAAGGAAAAACGGAGGTTATGTGCGAAATGGTTGGAGACCTTGGAGAACGATCGCTTGCCCCGCGGAGTGCAGGAATAATCGAGACTGACCTCGTTTGTGGAGATCATTTTATCCCGGATTGTTTCATTGGCGCTTTTGCGAACGATGTTGCTGCTTCTCTTGTCAAACACGCATCAATCGGCTCTTCCCCATCGTCCCCACTGTTTTCTGCCCGACCCGCACTTACTGAGCTCTTCCTCAGAATATTCTGGCTCGAAATTATAAAGAACTATCCCCAAATCCATTCTAGCTTTCAGGAAATAAGCAAAGTGTGTATGCGAGCCAGAAATAGCACGCCTAAAACGTATAGCAGGCACACCTGCACGCACAGAGAGTGTGCCAGCTTAGTGTCGTCTGCTGCTGAGTGGTGCAGTGACGTCACTGCTAGGATCAACATGGCAGCCTCCATGGCATCGCATTTCGGCTGCCGTTTGGTGTGATAAATGCTGAATGGTGTATTCATGTTCAAATCTTTTGGGCTGCAGCCGTCTAGGACATCACTACCTATCCCCTAAACCCAACATTGCACTTGACTTGCCTTACCCTTTAATTACATTCGTAACGCTAGTCTTTAGAAGCCGATTTCAGCGTTTATAATATTGTTTGCCTTCTAAGAGTGCCACGCCTGTTCACACGAGGGAAGCAACCAGAATTTTCAACAGGAAAGCATACACACTGCAGAAAACATTAAAGGTGCTATTTGTACCGTAACTAGGGGTGGGATGAGCGGTGGTCTAATAGGTAGCGCGTCGGATGTAGCCGCTGCGTTACTGAACGGCCGTCACCAATGTCACGGCGATGAAGCGTGGGTTCGAGCCCAGGTCGAGCTTGTGATATGTGATACCGGTTTTTCCTGACTGCCGGGCTGCTCATCGGGGGTTTCTCACCGGGTTATCCGGCTTTCCTCCACCAGCAAAAAAAAAAAAGAAGGAAGGTTAGGTATTGGGTGGCGACGCGCTTCCCCCGGGGGAAGCAGCCCAAATTTCCCGAAAGGGACAATAAAGTAGTAAAAAAGAAGATAAATAAAATAAAACTATGTGTTATGTAGGGAGAGTTCTGTTTTGAAACAGTCCCGCTTGTGACTGCGCCTGTGCGCTCCACATAGTAAAGCCCCGAATGCAACATCGTCTGAAGTCCGCACGAAGGAGGAAAACTCAGCTACTAAATCAAGTGTCGTATAGCAAGTGACATAATTATGTCTCAGACACTACCAAAACACCTGAGAACGACCTGTGAGCCAAAAAGTCTTAAAACTAGGGCCTAAATGGCCACGGCACATTCTAGCGTTATTTCCTTCCTGTGGACACAATGTACAATGGCAGTATTACTTTCAGGACAAGCTGGGAGCTCCACATCCCCTCCCTGTCTCCGTTACCGTGACGTCCTCGTGGTGACCCGCAGCTCCGACCTTCACGACGAGGTCAAGGACGACAGAGGTCAGGTGACGTCACCAGCCAGCGGTTTTGTCCGTGGTCTTCGCGCAACAGGCGTACCAGTCGCTGTGGTAACCTTCCACAAAGACGGCGACGACCCGACGGAATGGAGGAGAGCCGTGACTGACGTGGCCTTGGCTCAGCATGATCACGTGACAGTGGCGGACTGTGGAGTAGCGTTGGGTTTGGAAAGAAAGTTGGTGGTGTGCGTACCTGGCAGAAGGAAAGGGTTTGACGACAATGCGAGTGATGAGATAGCCGACTGGACAGACAGACTGACGGTAGTAACACGATGTACCACGCAGTTGTTGCTCATCGAGACGCCTCGGCAAGCTGAATGTTGTTGAGTTGCTTCCCGGGACCCCTAAGCAGAGCCCTGACAATCATCGAGCGGTACAGCTTTGGACTTGCAATGCAACGGATCGTGAATCCAATTCCTGGCTCCGAGCCGGCACTGTGACAATATTGTGCTGGCCTTTATCTTTATCAAGAGCAATCTGAAAACGTTCTCTTTTTTTTTTCTCTTTTTTTTGCAAAGCCTTCCGGCAGTAATTCCCTTATCCGCGTGCTGGTCTTTGTTGCTTGAGCGGTGTGAGGCCACAAATAACTAACACCAGTAATTTTCTGTCTGACTAGTCAGTTTCACCAGTGTATGTCCGTTCATCGTTGTACATATAATGTGCGTGAGTGTGAGTGAGTGATAGGCGCATTGAGTTTTATTGAAAGAAATGCGCCCTACAAATACCATTTATTATTATTATTATTATTATCCTCGTTGCCCCATCTTTGATGTCACTCCGTATGTGGAGGCAAGGGATGTTACACTCCTAACCACACAACCACACCACCAACCAGAACAGTGATTTCGAGCAGCGAGACAAGCCTACTGACAGCCAGCAAAATAAACACTAGAGAGGCAGAAGCCTCCATGGCTCCCTTGTGACACAGGTAAAGGTCATTCACAAAAGTATGTTTGTAGAGCTCTTATCACTATCCAGTATCATGCTAAGTGATGTGTCTGGCGCTCTGAGTTCCTGGCAATATTACAATTTTCCCCAAAACAGTTTGTACAGCCTTGACCTTTGGTCAAAGTCATTCAAAAGAGATCTCATCAATGTCTATCATCATGCCAAGTTTGATGCCTCTAACATTTGTAGTTCCTCCGAAAACAGTAATGTTAAAATTCACAACAGACAGCTTTAATGACCTTGACCTTCAGTCAAGGTCATTCAGAAAGGTAGGTCTCATTGCTGTCTATCATCACGCCTCATTGGTGCCTCTACTGTTTGTTGTTTTGAAGAAAATGCCAAGGTTAAAGTTTCCACAAAAAAAAAAACGCTTGCATGACCTTGACCTTAAGTCACTGAACACAGGTATGTCTGTAAAGGTGCTGCCAATGTCAATCATCGCACATGTTTGATGCTTCTGATTCTTCTAGATACTGATAAAATGCAAATGTAAAATTTCCGAACACTGTTTCAATGACCTTGACCTTCAGTCAAGGTCATTTAAGATGGTATGTGTGCATAGGTCTTATCACTGTCTATCAGCATGCCAGGTTTGGCACCTCTGCTGTTCATTGTTTCTGAGAAAATGCCAATGTTAAGGTTTCACAAAACTATCTTGTACGGCCTTGACCTTGACAGAAGGTCACTGACTACATGTATATCTGTAAAGTTCTTATCAATGTCTATCATCATGCAAAGTTTAAAACCTCTGGCATTTGTAGATTACGAGAAAATGCCAATGTAAAATTTTCAAACAGAGAGCTTTAGTGACCTTGACCTTGGGTCAAGGTCATTCAAAATGATATGTTTTGAAAGGTCTTGTGCTAGTCTATCAGCATGCCAAGTTTGGTGCCTCTACTGTTTGTAGATTCTGAGAAAATGACAACGTTAAAGTTTTCTCGACACACACACACACACACACACACACACACACACACACACACACACACACAGACAGACGACGGAGGGTTAATACATAGACTCCCATTGTCACATAAGGGAGCCAAAAAAATAAAAAGCTGTTTTGTGTTGCGACGTGTCCTTACCTACCACACACATCGAAATAGCTGTTAATTGTGATGATGATGATGATGATGATGATGGTGGTGGTGGAGACGATATAGCGCACGGCTCCACCCGAACTGTGTGCTCACGGCGCTTAGGGAGAGGTATTGCAAGGAAAGATAGTGAGAGAGAAAAAAACTGCAGATGATTACTGGCGTGAGGCACTGAAGAGATGAGTCTTCAGGCGCTTCCGGAATGCGGTAATGCTGACTGCCTCCTGTGCACTCTGGTTTGCATGCCCTACACATGCCAAAGGATATGGTTATAAACTGACCACCCGTCAAGTTAAGCCTGCCATTTTTCAACACGACAAGTGTAGTACTGCCTGCTAGAATTCCATGAATTGCGTTTGATGTTGTAGTGTGTGCTATATCCGCTATGTTAATGCCTGAATGCTGTTTGTCAGGACGGCGACAGTCACCAGCACAACACACACTAAACACACAACGACACAAGACATGAATAACAGAAATTAAATGAACTTCAGTTTTAAAGTTTTAATGGTGGCAATCAGCAAAACAAGTCAGTCTACAATGTCTGACGGCAAAATAAAAGATATGGGCCGTTTGAACGAAAGTATGTCGTTCACTGTTCACGAGAGAGTCAAAAGAGGGTGGGTTGGGTAGGTGTTTGGCGGGTTTAACGTCCTTTTCCACCACATAGGGTGATATCAAAGACGGGGCAACGATGAAAAAGCCAGCACAAATATTCGGCCCCAGCCGGGATCGAACTCACGACCCGAGCATTAGAAGTCCAACGCTCTACCATTCGACCACCCCGGCTCCCCAGAGTCAAAAGATAGAACGGTAGAAACAAAGAGTAGTTAAAGGCCCTATACGCAGAACTGAGGCTCTGGGGAAAAACTACCGTTTACGAAGGTCTAAGACTTATTTCCAATTAGAGGGATGTTTCATTTGGCCGCCGCGACCGTTTTTGTGACTTTGCGGCTTTTAGTATTAGAGAAATACTACTTTCTTTGAGCCTACCCTACCTTTTCGTCCGGTGACTCGGACGAGTGAGAATCTAAAAATAGCCACCAACCAGCGCCTCAAGCTGCTGACCGAGACTGAAAGCTATGACGTCACAGTCAGTGAAAACATGGCTCTCGAAGAAGCGAAAGCGAAAATGCGAGGTATGATTCCAAAGACAACCCGAGAACCCACTCTTGCAAAACCAAAATTCACAAGTTCAGCGAAGAAGCGGCGCCGACATATGCCAGAGCGCGAGTATACAGCCTAAAGTTTCCCGAGGAAAGGAACTGCAGCCGTGGCAAAAGCGGAGGGACTGACTATGATGCGCTTGGCCTCTCGATCGGGACCAAAGCCTCACGGACGCTCGGCATCCGTGCTGATGAACGCGTAAGTAATCACTGTTAGTATACCTGTTAGTGTGACTAGATAATCTGACTTGTGTCTGAAGAAACAGTTTCGTGCCGACTAAGTATCCGAAACAGCAGCGTTCTGGCGGACAGTAGTTTCGCACCGAGTCACCCTGGCCGCCATGCAGTGATCTGTGTGACAGGGCAAAAATAAACTTGTGTATTGACAGAAACAGTGGAGCTTGATATGAATGAGAAGCAAGTGAAAATGTAACACTGTTCCATTGGTTTTCTCATTCAGGGAGAATGAAAATTATGAGACAAGAAAGTTTTTTCACACAGTACGTGTACTACTACTTAGTGTGTTACTGATAATTGAACCACTTGCTCACTAGTGAGTAGTGACTGACTGTAGCTAGTGGTATCTGCTTTTTGTACTGGTAATGTCATGCTCATCACTTTGTGTGTGTGTGTGTGTGTGCGCAGGTACTTTTCATCACTGAAGATCTTCACAGCCACCCAGGTTAGCACTTTTTGTTTCAGTAGTTTGTTGTCAAATTGCACAGGTCAAATTTCTTCAAATGCTTATGCATGTATATATTTAGAGAGAGAGAAGTGTGTGTGTGTGTGTGTGTGTGTGTGTGTGTGTGTGTGTGTGTGTGTGCTTTTAATTCCACCAAGCTTGTATACCAAATGTACAGATGGAAAATCTCATAGTATAAATTGGCTGTTTTAACATTGCTTTTCATGTTGTCTGGATTGTGTGGGTTTTTTTTTTTAATGATGATTTATTCAGTATTGATAGGTGGGTGGATTTTTGTAGTTGCAGTTTGGAGGGATCCACCTGAAGTGGCAGGAACTTCTGGTTTCACAGCTAGATGCAGCACATCAACCCTAGCTGCAGCTGGAAGCAGCTTTGCAGGGGCAGGTGTTTACTCCTGCAATTTCAGAAATCCCAGCAAATTCTGAAAGGTACTTCATCAGATACTGGGTAGTCATATTTATAATGATGCTATATGATAGTGACACTGGTAGTGGTGACTACTTGCATTCTGCAGTATGCTTTTACATGTAGACATTGTGATAGTCGACTGGGGGGGGGGGGGGGGTCAGTTTGTGTACCCAGTCACCTTGTTGCTGGTCTATCTCAGAACATATTTATAATGATGCTATATAATAGTGACACTGGTAGTGGTGACTACTTGCATTCTGCAGTATGCTTTTACATGTATACTGTTTTGTTTTTTTTATTGTAGAGTTAGGCATGCTTATACTTTGTTGCCACATGTATTATTCCAAAATATCCTTTCAGACAACAGTGAACACATGTATAATAATGTGTGGATCAAAAAGTTGTCTCTTTCCATTTTGACAGTGCCACTGTCAGATGTCTGGTGTGGAACCAACAGAGAGTGAGGAAAAAGTGCCAGGAGCATCAGTGTAAGTGAAGAGCTGTTTTCTGAATTTCTTGTGAATCTAAGCTTACTGTATGTGTTAGTTTTATGAGTTTGGTTTACTTTGGTTGGGAACTAGTTCAGGTTGTGAGCCACTGTCAGTTGCTGACAGAACTCTCTCAGCTGTGATCAGTGAGGCAAGGTGTGCTTGTGTTAGTGCACTGTAGCGTGTCTCTTAATTGCCTGATGATAATCACCTTTGTGCTTGCAGTCACACTCACAAGCAGACAGCAAGAAATCAGCCAACTTTGGGTAAAAAAGAGGGCAAGTCCACACATCAGAAGTAAGTGATATCTTAATTCTATGGTGCTTCGTTGGATTAGGGTTTCTAAGGTTTTCAGTTTTACTAATTGTATTCTCATCACCTTACATAATCATATCTGTGTGTGTGTGTGTGTGTGTGTGTGTTCGTTTTTAAATTTCATTCAAGTGTGTGTTTGTTGGAGGTTGGCCTTACCACCACAACAGTGACACACAAGCATTTAGTGATTTACAGAAAAAGAAACAAAAACAATAGCCTCACCTACCCTACATTTTTCTTGTTTCATTTTACTTCAACTGATCATGTTTACTGTGAGATGTGTTTATGCAGTACTTGTACACTGACATAGATATGCAAGTTGAAGCAATGCATGTGTGTGTGTGGTTCTTTACAGAAGGTAGATACTGCCTCCAAAGCCTGTGACTGCCAAGTCTGAGAGGACAGCAGGGAAGAATGTATGTATATACGTGATTTGTAATGGAAGGAAGAGTTACATTACTGTGTGTGTGCATTCCTTGTCAAAGTATCACTTTGGGGTTATCCCTTTTGTGGAACATTCAGATTGTCTTTCCAGGTGCACAAGTCGAAAAATGAAAAGAAAACAACAACAGTAGACATTGTGATAGTCGACTGGGGGGGGGGGGGGGGGGGGGGGTCAGTTTGTGTACCCAGTGACCTTGTTGCTGGTCTATCTCAGAACAGTTCCGAGCGACTTAGCCAAAGTTTAACTAAGCAAGAGATCATTGGTTTTTTTTCACTCACTATGCCCATTGTGTGTAGGTTCTTTACTTGGCAGTTTTTCAGTTTCAGTTGATGAATCATTCAATGCCTTCTTTATCACAGGCATTCCACTGTTGTGACAGTAGAAGGAGAAGAGGAGGAGGAAGAAGATCCATGTGATGTTGATGATCCTGACTATGAGCCTTACTTCCACTTGACAGCTATACTGTAAGTTGTTATTGAGTTCTTGAATCATTGTAATGAATGATAAAGCAAATAATAAAGTAATGAGTTTGCTTATTAGGAAATACAACAATACCATCCCCTGTCACCAACAACTTGCATTTTAGTATGTGTGTGCATGGAATTGGCCTGCATCCTGTCTTTCATATTTTATGGCATTTTACAGGCCTGATGAATGCATCACCGAAATGGAAGAGGCTGCCTTCATGGTAATCGAGTTCGGTTTGGAAAAAGAGGACAACGAAGAAGAGGTTGCTGGGGCAGAGGAATCTGAGGCAGACCATAGCATTCCTGGCATAGTGCGCATAAATCAGAGGAGGAAAGTACAGCACTTTGTGATTCTGCTTTGTGCATTGCCTTTCCTGATCAGATGAAAGCCCTTCCCAGGATACATATGGAGCAGTGTAGTGAACCAGACTGCAAGAGAACCCCACTGCTCAATGAAGAGTTTGTGGGTTCAGCCTAGCTACTATCTCGGGTGGGTAAGCGCAAATGACATGGTTTATATTTCCTGTTTGTGGCTTGGGGCTAATAACTTGCACAAGACCTTTTCTTTCTACTGTAAATGGTATATTGGTATTTTGTCATCAAGTGAATTGAAAAAAAAACAAAAAAAAACAACACTTGAAAAGTGTTGACGAGGAAGATGAATTACCCTTGTTCACCAGTGCTCTCAGTTGCTTGTAGGCTACTCGCCACCATCTAGACAGACACCAGAACTGGGAACTAGCTTGTTTGTTGTTGATTTTTTAGATGGAGCTCCCTTGCCTTTTAGTTTTACTTCATGTACTACATGTACTGACCTGTCTTCAGATGATTTTATCATTGTTATTAGTATTATTTTTAGTTTATAGCACTGTGGATATTCAGTAGATGAGAGTCTTGCTTGAATAATTGTATTTTATTTACTGTCAGGAAATGACTACTGTATGCTGGGGCTGTGGGCACAGATGCTAAGTCTCAAGTTTCCTGGACTCTGTTTTCCATGGGATCCAGCACACCCATCTGGATTCTACCATAGCTGGCTACCGGGCTGACCACCAGCACAGTGTACTGAACTCTTTCCTGGGACAATCACATATCATTCTAGGTAAAGGCTTCAGTGTGTGTGTGTGTGTGTGTGTGTGTGTGTGTGTGATTTCATCAATGCTCACTACAAGAGTAAATATTGACATCAGACATGTTTTTAATTTCTGGAATGTGAATTTTCATCCACCTTCTTATATGACTAATGAGACAGTACTGGAACAGTACACTGGACCATGCTTTATTTTATGAAAATCATAGGCATGTGTTTGAGTGGGGCATCACCTGTTTTCTCTTTGCTGCAAGTCACAAGAGAAGAAAGGGGGTGGATTCAGGGATGGGGGTGGTGGTAGGGGATAGAAAATAGCCTATGTACAAAAGCCAGTGCATTATCCATTCATTTTTGAACAGGCGCACGGCTGCACTGGAGGCGTTTCATCAGCACACACTGATGTATTGTGCAAATGGGTGTATCGTGTGCGAAACCTGCTAACTGCTCTGGACCACAACATCCACAGTGACAGGGGCATATGGACCAACAGGAAAGGGGAGCCAGTGTAAGTAGCGTTGCATGATTCAGTTGTCTGCACATAGACATGGATGGCACTCTTCCACATCAGGACAGATTTCTGCCCAATAATTTTGGGGAAATCAAAAGCCTCCCCCCCCCCCCCCCAAAAAAAAAGGGGCAGTTGTGTGCTTAGGTTATTGACATGTGAGGTGAGGTTGGATTATATTGACAGTTCAGGACCCTCCCCCATATTTCTGGAGCATGTTGTTAACATGTCGTCCCCCCCCCCCCCCCTTTTTTTTTTTTTTTTTTACATTTTCATCAGTTTCACCCCAGCAATGATGCATATATGTGTCAATTGAAACTGGCATAGCTGTTGTTTGGTCCAAAGTTCACGTTTCAGTGACACTGATAGATATCGAGCTTTATATTAGCACATAGTGTGTGTGTGTGTGTGTGTGTGTGTGTGTGTGTGTGTGTAACACAGAGGTAGAGTATCTAACTGAATTTCATCATGACAGCACTAGCAGTTGACAAGAAATGATTCCTATGGTTTTTCAGATACCACAGATGCTTCCGCAAGAAGACAGGGAGATGGTCTTCCCAGAGCAGAGGAAGACATACCCACACATTCGGGACCGTGAATTTTCAGCTGTGAAAATGAGGCTAGCCGACAGACAGGGCATGTGGCGAAGCCTCAGACCTTTGGAGGATTTCAACTACGCTGGCGCCTGTAGAATATCCACCATCAAAACAACTTGTTCAGTCCGAAATATCACGCTTTGAGAAATGAATTTGTGCATTCTGCTTTTGCTCATTTTCAAAGCCTTACAGTTGTGCATAGTTGTGCTGTACATCAGTACTGTCATCATACAGCTGTGCTACTTCCTAAAATCTACTTCTGTGCTTGTGCATGACTTATACATATATTGTAATTACTTTGCTGTCATTCTAACAACTATGTATTGTACTCTGACATTGAAATTGTAACTGTTGCATCCAGACAAAAAGAGGAAATCGAGTGAATAATAATGGCCATCCTGAACAACTAAACATTGAATTGGTGTGTGGTGTGTGTGTGAGTTGCATGAGAAAGACCGATGGGGTGTAGGTGAGCCAAACAACACCGACACCGAAGAAGGGAGAAGTTTACAATATTATGGAAAACTTTTTTTTTATGTGGTCATTTTTTTCAATTTCAATACTTCTTTCTCATGCCCTTCCTGTGGGTTCACCTCACTTTGACAGTTGAGTTCTTTTTGTTTGTTTGTTGTTTTTGTCTAGTTACAGAAGGCCTATTTTGATGGTGTGTTGAAACTGAAAGCAATCAGTGTAGATCAGATCACAACAATTCTTAGCACTCAATGCTTGTAAAGCATCCAGAGCTGCTGTAGAAGGGAGGCTTTTTGTAAGAACCCTCTGTTACTGTAATTTTAAAAATTAATTTTATTAATATTTAATACTGCCTTTTGACTCAGTTCAAACTTCAATACATCTCTCGCTGTATCACAAGCACGAATGCACAAGAATAGCTTCAGCATCTTCAGCCAAGGTGTATTGTGAACATGTACCACACATGCATTGCTTCTGTCCATTTTCTGCAGTTCAAGTGCATCTACAACTCAAAATTGTTTGTTTTTGCTTCTAAAAAAATACATAATCAAATAACCAAAGTCATACACATCTTTTTTTCTTCGCAAGTCTGAGGAACTCAAAGACAAAAAGGGGTATTTTCTCACTTTTAGTGTTACATAAATAAAAAACGTACACACATGAAAGAAAAGTGTTCGCTCTTTTTGTCCATTATTCTTCTGGTCCACTTTTACAAAGACACAAGGCTTTTGATATAAAGTCATCTACATACATTGCTCAAGATTGATGCAGAAAGTCTACAGTCAGCACTCTCCTTTTAGCTTCTTGAAGACAGAGGGAGAGAGAAAAACAAACCACGACAATACCACCCATGTGGTCAGCATTTACTACATTTCTATGAACATGAGTGATTATTAGTGCTACCAACATGGTGCTCCATTGCTATGGTGTGTATATCACATGTAAGCTGCATGGAAATGGCAGAAACAAGCAACATCAGAGAAGTTAGTGTTCAAACCAACAGTCTAGTTCAGCCTCAATGGGATAAATCCTGTGTAGTGGTTGATAGGGTGAGGATAGTGACCCCGAATCGCCAACACACGTGGGGATGACCCGCCTGTCTCCTGCACCTAGACCATGCCTCCACATGATGAACTGCCTGTACACAGCACGGTGGTTAGCTTTGCGCTGATCATCTTTGCCATTGCAGACAAGCACGTCTCGCCTCATTATCTGTGACAGCTGCAGAACCATCCTGTCCAAAATCAGGTACTGGGTTTCCTAAAATAAGAAGAGTATTTCTGAGTAAGGTCTGTTATTTTCAACTGTGAAAAGAGAGGAAACAGAATAACATGGACCAACAAGTAAATGTTTTGGTCGTAAATTTCAGGCATAATTATGCATTTGCATGAGGGGACAGGTGTAAGATTTTCACTGGTGCAAAGTAGAACTACATGTTTCATAGTTTAATAATACCAGTTTACTTTTAATGAGGAAGTAGGTAGTGGAAGTACCTACTGGGAGCAAAAATTGGCATTGACCATAACCACAGCAGAGACGTTCAAGTTCAGCATCGGATGGCATGTTTCTGCAGCAGACAAAAGTGCACCAGGAGGACTGGCCAGAATGAGGCATAGGGCTGTGGCCACCTGGCTGCCCCTCCTACAGCTCCAGAAGGCTGAATATGAGGCCTGGCTGTGCCTCAATCATGTCTACCGCCATCCCCTTCTGTCTTCTTGTCTCCATCTTGTCCATTGTCTTCTAAAAATATTGAAATATATACAATCCACAGGCATTTTAGTTATGTGTTGTCACTGGGTGAGAGGGCTCTCTCTCTCTCTCTTATTACAGTAATCAAAAATTCTAACCTGTTGTCCTGTTATTATTTCAACCTTTACTCTCAGCTACAAGATACCAACCTTTTCATCTTAAAACTGGGACTTCAGGATGACTTACCTTCAACACAGTGATTAAACACTACACTGTGCACACACATGGGCATGTGTTTGGCAGAGAGAAAAGACTAAAGAGTATTAATGGTATCATACTTTTTACTATTCAGGGATATTGAAAATAAGACGAGTGTGTAATGTCTTACCTTCAACTGTTCTCGTCTTTCCTCCAGCATTGCTGCTATAGTACGTGTCCCTAATGCTGCAGCACCTCTGCCCCATGCAAGCATGCTGGTGATACTCCCTTCTCCTACAACAGCAAAAAAAAAAAAAAAAAAAAGCAAACTGTAAAACAACCAGCTTGTATAATTATCTGAAGCACATTTTATGGCGAATCAGACACCGACTACAAGGACTTAGTCAGTTACTACTGTAGTAGGCAAAATTTTAATTTCGTTCTCTCCCTCTCCGGGCTCTGATGGTGTGTCTGAGTGTGACTGGAAATAAAATCAACCTCGTATTCCTCCCTACATCCCTCTCCTCACGCCGGCACACACACACACACACACACACACACACACATTGAATTTATCAACTGGTGCGCTTATTTTGATCCACGGAAAGGAAGGATGATTCATAAAGTAAACTAGTTTGAAGATCGTGGGAAGCGTTATCGATCAACACTGATCTTTCATTCTTTGCCTTTGGTATCCTGTCAACGAGTCAACGATGCGCTAGCTGACCCATTGCAGCCTACAAAACTTATAACAATGGTCACAGAAATCCAATCTGGAATGTCACAGATTGGAAATCAATGCGTGAATGTTATCAAAATTGTGAAAATATGGAATAAAGCTTACCTTGATCGCACGAAGGCGGCCAGCCCACCAACAAAATCCTTCAGGCGGCGCGCGCTAAAGGATGTGACGTCACTGTGGTCTCGGTGTCCCCGGCCTAAAGCTTCACTGGCGTCTGCTTCGAACGCGATGCCAGAACAAGCTTCCAGAGCAACACATGTGCCGACCCGATACACCACAACGGTCTCAGACGCTATTTTGTGACCCGACTGACTGATTCTGATGCGCAAATTACTCGCATTCGATGATTTTTTTTCAACACTCTATTTTATGCTTGTTCTGCGTATAGAGCCTTTAACAAAACAGAATAACACACCCAATGAGGACTAACCAACAATGCAAAAGTATAGGATCAATAAAACCACACGCCTCCATTCCTAAATAACAGATGGGAAAAATCTAAACGTGTGCAGCGAGAATAAAACCCGGCTTCAGCCCCTGCGGCAACTTAGCGCACGGTTAGGCCTCGGTCACAACCGGCCGCACGATTTTTTTTATGCTTGCGATCTCCACGAAATGTCTGCGGCCTGCGGCTTCTACGTTAGTTCTACGATCTGAAAAAAAAAAATTAAGGTTGCCAATCGTGCGTACGATATACGTGCGATGGCGTACGTTCCCCGCAAGTCTCGCACGGGTAACGTCTTGCGATTTCAGTTGGTCAAAAATCGTACGACGGCCGTACGGATCGTACGTTGTCCTCGCAGTTATCGTAGGGAGGTCGTACGCCTTCGTACGACGGTAATGCGATGTTGACGATGTTTGCACGGGCTATACGGGTGTCGTGCGTGCGCCGTACGGCTATCGTAAGTGCTCTGTACGCGTGGTGTGCGTCGGTCGTTCGACGGCCATGGCCGACGCGCGTTTTTCATGCATATAGGGACCAGCCTACATATATACATGTAGTTTGTTTATGGAAAGAAGACATCAGAGGATTTGGATATTATGAACAGAGAGTTTGACAAACCTATGGACACGTACACAACTTGACAGACACTGACACAGCACTGCAACACTTCTACATTGCACACCAACATCCCCCGGGCCCGCACCTGGTCTTGCGTCAGCCTTGCGGAGCACTCACGGAGCACGTGCGTGCATCGTGGGAACATCGTACTACTGACTTGCAGTCTGTGATCACGTGCGGCCATCGTGCGGTCCTCGTGGGAAGCACGCAAGACAACCGTGCGTCACTTGTGCGTTCATCGTGCGGCCGCCGTGCGGCCATCGTGACCTATTTTTCTCGCCCGGAGAGGTCAAATTCGTACGATGCACTTGCGGCAATCGTGTGTTGGCCGTACAGTGGCCGTGCGGCCAACGCAAGTGTGTAAAAAATCGCAGGTGATCGTAGAGTTTCTTGATCATGTCGAAAACCGGCCGCAGCGCTCTGCGGCCTCCTTGCGACCTGGAAATTTCGCAGGACGCCCGTGCGCCGTTCGCAAGATTTGCCACGATTTTTGGCCGTAGACCCGCCGTAGGAGCCCGTACGGCCGGTTGTGACCGTAGCTTTACACGACTGCCAGTCTGCATGTTGCCGTACTCGGCTGCCTGCTGGCGGGCAGCGGTTTTGGCGCACACGCAGCCTGCGGCGTTGCAAGGTTTGGGCAGTGATTGGTCAGTTGGCTGTACGGGGCTGCCTGTGGCTAGCTGGCTGCCAGGAAAAATAGAACGGCTTTCTATTCCCGCGCCGGCATCGGCAAGGGGGATTTGCCAGCTGGCCGCCAGCGATTTAATTAGGGTTTCCTGAGCCAGTCACCTACCACTACACAACGAACCTACGTACAGCCGGCACTATCCCTATCCTTTTTGTCTGATTTGAAGCCGCCCCCCCCCCCCCCTTTTTTTTGCATTGGGTTTGCGATCATGCCAGTCAACTAAGAATAGCCTCCCCTTGAGTGTTGGCAAAAAAATGAAGACCAATTAAACAATAATTGTCGATTTAGCAAAACTGGTGACATTTTAGCCGACACATTCAGACTGGAAGCCGGCTTTGTTGCTTCAAGTGCTGGGCATTGTCAGGTTTATTTATTTATTTATTTATTTATTTATTTATTTTGATTCAGGATAGATCCAGGAGTAATTTTGGCCAGGTGCCCTTCTTTACTTTAGCACCATCCCGGGCTCCAAGCCCCACCCCAGTGGGAGGGATCAGAGGCGGGGTCAGGTGGGGGGAAGTTGGCAGGCACCCCAGTGGCTCGCCACTCCTCCAGTCTCTTCGTCATCTTGTCCAGCACGTCAGGCGCACTCTCTGTCAGGTCACGTCTCTCTTCAGGGTCATCTGTAACACCATGTCAAGACATTAGGCAGACTTAGTAGGATTTCGTACGGAGGACTTCGCTGAGCAGCGTAACCCACTTGCATGTAAATTAGGCACGTTACGGGTGCCATGAGCTAATCGCAGCGCGTTAGCAGCTCGCGGCCTCTGCCGTGTGAGCCTAATTTACATGTAAATGGGTTACGCTGTTCAGCGAAGTCCTCCTTACGAAGTCCTACTACATCTGCCTATAACACCCATAGTCTGTGAATACTTGGCTTTTTATGATGGCGCATTGCCTGCCTAATTGTCCTCACTACCAATCGTCCAGGGCTCGCATGTAAAAGTCGAGGTTAGGGATTTTAGCCCCCGGTTAAAGTCTAACCTCGAACTACACTAGCTCTAGGGTTAAATTTTCTGTTGTTGTTGTTGTTGTTGTTGTTCTCTAACCAGCGAGACTGAGTGCTTCTCCAAGATCATCACCTTTGACGTTGAAGAGTTGGTTAGTGTTGTTGGGTGGCTTGTAGTCGTTCTCTTCAACGTGCACATCATCCACCCCGGGTACTGGGTACCAGCCATTGTGTCCGCCTGTGCTTCCCTGTAACAGCTTGTAATCCCCCATCCTGTTTAAAAAGATAAAAATTTAAAGGCCCATCTCGCAACATCTTTATTCTCAAAGACTGAGATAAATAATAATAATAAGTATTGTATAGGCGCTTTACCCAATTTCATGAATCGGCTCAAAGCGCCGCGAACAGAACCCAACACGCACGCTCACGTGAATCACACGCATTCTCTCACACACTGGACATAAACACATTACAATCACGTGGTGCGAAGGGTCAGCTCAGCTATTTAAGTTTCGGAATTTAGAATTGCATTTGGGCTGAACATTTCCCAAGCTTATTAAAGATAAAGCTTATTGTTAGATTTCAAGTTGAATTTGATTTGACAAGTTGAGTTGATTTCAGTGACACGTCTATGCTCGCAAATCGTTTAAAGCCGTAAGCTTTAGTGGTGTGTAGCAACGTATCACAGTTGCAGTTGCAGCCGGCCACACACACGTTAGCTCTGAGCACTAGCAGACAGAAGCCAAAACGCAAGCCGAACTTAAAAGCACAGCGTCCACTGGCAGTTTGTAACGCTCCGGCGCGCACTGCATTACCTGGAGAGGTTCAGGACCTTGCAATTCTTGTTCATACAGCCAGCAAACCGGTCACTCCACTTATAGTGACTTACCTATCATTTATTCGCTTATCATTAAGGTGGACTATATCGCGCGTACATGCGCACGCAAAAACGTAACTTTAACCAAAATATTTCTGCAGACCTGGCTAGCCATCTCGGATATGGGCAGTGATCATTTGGTGTTTCAGAGAAACAACCTTATCTTCAACATCCGATGGCCAGAGAAGATCCGAAACGAAGAGCTATGGGAGCGAGCGGGACAGGAACCACTGGCCAAGCAGATCATGCGGAGGAAGTGGGGCTGGATTGGGCACACCCTCAGGAAGCCAGCATCCAGCACCACACGCCAAGCCTTGACATAGAACCCGCAGGGGAAAAGGAAGAGAGGCCGGCCCCGCAACAGCTGGAGGCGGGACACTGAGGCAGAGCTATGCAAGCAGGGGACCAACTGGACTGGAGTGGCAAGAGTAGCCCAGAACAGAGTGCGATGGCGAAGGATAGACGATGGCCTATGCTCCACTTGGAGCCATGGCTTTTAGTAGTAGTAGTAGTAAAGAGACTACCTTACGCCATTGAGATTTGCACAGTCACACAAACCTGATGGCAGCCATGTTGGAAAGACGGTCAATATTGTAGACGAACTCGGTCCGTGGGCTGGCCTTGTTCAGTCGAATGGTGTCCCATTGGCTCATTCCGTCAATACGATACGGCACTGCGCAATAGGACACGTTGGTTGATTCATCCGATTGTATATAACTGTTTTTTGTTTTTTTTTCTTGTTTTTTTTTTTTTTTTTTTTTTTTTGGTGTTTGTTTTTTTGTTTTTTGTTTTAATGACAGAAAGAAATGAGGTATACTATAGCTAAATTTAGTGCTTAGTACTGTCGTATACCCCCCCCCCCTTCCGACCCCTACCCCCCCCCCCAAAAAAAAAAAAAAAAAAAATTGATCGTGTTCATTGTGCTTTCAAAGAGGACGTAGATTCGCCAGTTGATGAGTGTGTGTTTGTGTGTGTGTACGTGTGCCCGTGTGTGTGTGTGTGTGTGTGTGTGTGTGTGTGTGTGTGTGTGTGTGTGTGTGTCTGTCTGTCTGTCTGTCTGTCTGTCTGTCTGTGTCTGTGTGAGAGAAATTGGAAGAATGTATTCAGGAACTTGACTGAACCTAAGGCTTCAATTTTACAGGAATTCATCTACAG
>JACVVK020000362.1:425000-430000 GCA_018292915.2 Batillaria attramentaria
ATTCGGGGCCAGGGGTAGATTCTGGCCTGTTACACCGGCAAAGAGTTGGGGCAGCCAAAAAAAAAAAAAAAAAATATATTATAATATATATATATATATATTATATATATATATATATATATATATAAAAGGAACAAAGGCGTCGCTAAAGCCGAAAACATGCGCTCAATCAGGTCAATTTGAAAGTGAGACTGTTTTTCACGCGGCTTTCTCCATGCACATTAGTTTGGCCCAACATATTATGAAGAGACGAAGCCAGAACCAAGCCGTTTCATCCTTACTCCGGTTGTGTGTATAGTAATCTTCTTCAGCGCTGTAGTACCCGAGGAAAGTGTCAAACCCGCGGTATGTTGGCGTGTATTTCCAGTTACAGAACCCCAAGTGCCACCTGCATCATCATGAAATCAATATTATCATCATCATCATTATTCATCGCCATCTCTCTCTCTCTCTCTCTCTCTCTCTCTCTCTCTCTCTCTCTCTCACTGATTGAAAATTATTCATTGTTTGGTTAAATCATTTCTGTTGGAAAATAACGTTCGTTCGTTCGTTCGTTCGCGCGCTCACACACACACACACACACACACACACACACACACACACACTCCAATCATCCGTATCAGTCATGCGTATCAACCGGGTTTGTTGTTGTGTTTTTTTGTTTAAACGTTTCTGATTCTCTCGTCACGATGTCGATGGTTGTGGGACAATGCCATTATGTTCCGGCGGAATTATTGTTTGACTGAGACAAGGACAATGACATTTTCTGTATCTGACGACTGTAAAGTCTGCTCTTAACTGGGCACTGCGCGCGAAACACACATGTGCACATCACAGTCGTTGCGCTCGGTGTGTCTACTAACTACAAAACTGAACACAGCTGTGCTCGGTGACAAACCGATTGAAGATGCACTGTCCGGCATGTTTGCGCGCCGAGTGACGTAGTACGGTGAAGGCTATTTTGGAGGGAACTCGTATAGGTCTATTTTTCGACGGACGTCACCTGAGGTCACGGGAACGCCCGATAACGCGTTCAAACCCTAACCGGCCAAACCCTAACCCTGAGCCTAACCCTAACCCTAACCGTCTAAAAATAGACCTGTACGAGTTCCCTCCATAATAGCCTCCCCCACGTAGTACAACCAATCAGAATCTGTTGTGGAAACCACAGTCACAGTTGTGGCTATTTGAAATGCAGGTTGCTGTGATGACGCCACAGCGGAGGAAACCCCCCAAATCACAACTGTGGACAGCATTGTGGCGCTCCGCAGTTCCCAGTTTAAGAGCCGGTTTAACAGTTATCCCTACATGGTCCAACCCTTGTCGTGGGGTAGTGGCTTGTGTACCTCAATGACCCAGAGAACTATGCCAGCAGGAGCACATGCTCCTGGCAGGGTCACCCAAAGCTGGACAGGTCGAAGGGTAGAGGTCAGACGAATGTGGACCACCTCTCCAAGAGGCTAAACGGGTTTGCGTAGGGTTACAAGCCCTACCTGTAAAAAACACTAATTTACTGAAGCATCGACAGCAACAAACCGAGACATTCACCTGGCGAGGAAGGGTCTCCATTCCCGGAGGACCTATTGACGCATTGCAGTGAAAGCCGAAAGGAAGGCTGATCAAGGCCGACCCCCCTTCTAACACCCAGGACACAACGAGAGTAGCCACATGGAACATTCAGGACAATGAATGAAGTCTAGGAAGGACCATACAAGTAGCAAGAGAGATGAAGAACTACAAGATAGGATTACTGGGACCTGAGTGGAGACAAGGTGGCTACAGACAGGACAGCTGAGATTTTCATCGGGAGAGCAATTGCTGTACTCTGGACACACAGAGGATGGAGCCCCCCACACTGAGGGCGTGGCCCTGATGCTGGCACCGGAGGCACAGCGGGCACTCATCGTCTGGGGAACCTGTCAACTCCCGCATCATCACAGCCAACTTCATCACCAAGAAAAAGACATCAAGCTGAACATCATCCAGTGCTACGCTCCCACCAATGATGCGGAAGAGGAGAAAAAGATGACTTCTACCAACAACTGCAGACAGTGATAGATAGAGGAGGAGCCAAGGACATGACCATACTGATGGGAGACTTCAACGCCAAGATTGGATCAGACAACACAGGCTATGAGGACACCATGGGACCACACGGACTGGGACAGATGAACGAAAATGGCGAGCGCTTTGCAGACTTTTGTGCCCTGAACCAGCTAGTGATAGGAGGCAGCATCTTCCCACACAAGCGCATCCACAAGGGCCACATGGAGATCGCCGGACCATGTCACGGAGAACCAGATTGATCACATCTGCATCAGCCGGAAGTTTCAGGAGATCGTGGCGGGATTGTGCGCGTGATGAGGGGTGCCGATGTATCATCAGACCACCACCTTTCTTGCAACACATTGAGACTTCGGCTTAAGAGGCACACCAACGCCAACAGCACACGGACCAGGTACAACGTTGGACTTCTCAGGAACACAGACACACAAGCAGCATTCCGGATCAGCCTTTCCAACAGGTTCCAGCCACTGCAAGACCTGATAGAAGACAGTGAAATGGACATCGAGACACAGTGGGAACACAGCAAGAAACTCTGGCACGACACATGCGAAGAGGTCCTTGGCAAGAGAAAGACCCAACATAAGGAATGGATCTCTGCTGATACCATCCAGAAGCTGGAAGTTAGGAAAGAGAAGAAAACTGCACTGAACACGAGCCGAACAAGAAGAGCTAAGGCAAAGGCACAAGAGGAATACACAGCAGCTGACAGAGAAGTGAAGAGGAGCACCAGGAAGGACAAGAGGGACTACATCGACAACCTGGCCAGTCAAGCAGAGGAAGCAGCCCGACAAGGGAATCTAAAAGACCTGTACCAGGTGACCAAGAAGCTCGCGGGCAAATTTCAGCAGACAGACAAACCAGTGAAGGACAAGAACGGGCACCCACTGACAACAACTGAGGAACAGCTGAAGCGATGGGCAGAACACTTCAGGGAGCTGTTAAATCGCCCCATCCCTGAAACACCACCAGACATCCCCACCAGCTGAGACAGAACTACCCATCAACTGCGACAAGCCCTCTAAGGCGGAGATCAGGAAAGCCATCATGACACTGAGAAATGGGAAAGCTGCAGGGCCGGACGGGATACCAGCAGAAGCCATTAAAGCAGACAAAGAGACAGCCGTCAACATGCTGCACAGCCTGTTCAGCAAGATCTGGGAGAAGGAAGAGGTGCCAGCCCAGTGGAAAGAAGGGATCGTCATCAAGCTGCCAAAGAAAGGGGACCTCAGGGACTGCAGCAACTACCGAGGGATCATGCTCCTGTCAGTGCCAGGCAAGGTTCTCAACAGAATTCTACTGGAGAGGATGAGAGAGGCAGTTGACCCCATGCTCCGAGACCAGCAGGCAGGCTTTCGCAGGAACAGGTCCTGCGCTGACCAGATTGCCAGCCTAACGCATCATTGTGGAGCAGTCACTGGAGTGGAACTCCCCCCTCTACATCAACTTCATAGACTATGAGAAGGCCTTCGACAGTGTAGACAGAGAGGCGCTGTGGAAGCTGCTAAGGCACTATGGAGTTCCCGGAAGATCATCTCCCTGCATCTACCAAGACATGAGCTGCAGGATTGCCCATGCCGGCCAGTTGTCAGAAAGCTTCGAGGTGAAGACCGGAGTCCGCCAGGGATGCCTGTTGTCCCCGTTTCTCTTCCTCCTGGTCATCGACTGGATCATGAAGACCACTACAGCAGGCAGGAAAAACGGGATACAGTGGACACTCTGGACGCAGCTGGATGACCTCGACTTCGCGGACGACCTGGCGCTCCTGTCTCACAGCCACAACCAGATGCAGGACAAGACTACGTGGCCTGGAAGCCACATCAGCCGGAACAGGGCTCAAGATCAACAGGAAGAAAACCGAGCTAATGAAGATCAACACCACTGCCAACACACCAGTCACAGTCGGTGGAGAGCCCATCAGGGGGGTAGAAGTCCTTTGTCTACCTGGGGAGTGTGGTTGATGGACAGGGAGACACAGACCGAGACGTCACAGCCAGAATCGGCAAGGCAAGGGCAGCAATGGTCATGCTGAAGAACGTCTGGGCATCCAAAGTTTTCAGCATAAGAACCAAACTTCGCATCTTCAACTCCAACGTGAAGTCAGTTCTGCTCTACGGATGCGAAACATGGAGGACAACGAAGACGATGCAGCAGAAGATCCAGACATTTCTCAACACCTGTCTGAGGCGCATCTTCAACATCCGATGGCCAGAGAAGATCCGGAATGAAGAGCTGTGGGAGCAAGCGGGGCAGGAACCAGTGGCCAAGCAGATCCTGCGGAGGAAGTGGGGCTGGATTGGACACACCCTCAGGAAGCCAGCATCCAGCACCACACGCCAAGCCCTGACATGGAACCCGCAGGGGAAAAGGAAGAGAGGCCGGCCTCGCAACAGCTGGAGGCGGGACACTGAGGCAGAGCTATGTAAGCAGGGGACCAACTGGACTGGAGTGGCAAGACTAGCCCAGAACAGAGTGCGATGGCGAAGGGTTGTCGATGGCCTATGCTCCACGTGGAGCCAAGGGCCTAAGTAAGTAAGTAAGTTAACAGTTATGGGTACAGTGGCAGTTGGTTGGATGACATACTTCCCGACTGCATGTGTAGCGTATCCCTGTGTTTTCAGCACTTGAGGAAGAGTGGTCAAGTTCCCGGGTAGATAGGCCTTCTGTCTGTCGTTGATCACTGCATGCTAAGAAAAAAAAAATGAATAAAGCACAATAGTAGAAGTGGTCTACAGCATTAGGTGCAACAACAAAACACAGCACAGTACGAAGCTGACCTATTTGTAGCTCGTGTGGAAAGTTATTTCACTCAAAAATTATGAACAAGGTTAACAACAATAACAACCACAAGAACAGCCCCAGGAACAGTGACTCTCTCTCTCTCTCTCTCTCTCTGCAGTGAAAGTGCTGGTCAGTCCGTGCGCGCACGAGTGTGT
>JACVVK020000362.1:432500-522500 GCA_018292915.2 Batillaria attramentaria
CGCAAACCAGCACCTCACGCTCACACGTCTGTCCCTACCCTCCCCCCTCCCCCCAGCTTACTCCCTCCCACCCCCCGCCCACCCGTACCCTAGGCTCGCAGACGCCAGTAATTATCCCCTGGTGCATGCAATACCCGGAAGATCTCCGCCTCTGCCACCCAACTCCCTCCCACCCCTCCTCTCCTCAACCGCCTCTTGTGTAGAAGTAGACTATTCCTCAACTACTGTAATTCCTCAAAGCAAGAGACGTCAGACACTTCCACTGTACCCCGGAGCTGTTTCAGTCGAGCAGTTCCGGCCATTGCACCATGGAACTGGTTTGTAATACAGGCTGTTTTACTGGAACTGTTTGTGTAACAGCCTCCACCACAGTCAAGACTGAATAACTTGAGATGCTTCCCAGTTTGACTGAACTGAATCGTGTTCAGCTGGACTGTTCCGGCGCCTGTTCCCTTTGGATAGTTGACACCCCCCCTACCCCCCCCCCCCTCTCTCTCTCTCTCTCTCTTTAGGACCCCAAGCCGGTACCCCCCCCCCCTCCACCTCCCTGACCAACAGACTGGCCACCATCAGTCACGCCCATCCTCCTCCTAGCTGAACATGCTGCGAGTTTCCGCGCTAGCAGGCCTTTCAGAACATGCTCATCCACGGTCTATATTATGGTCAAGTATCAGTGAAAGGTTTCAAGGCCTGGGGATGGGATCAACTACTCCTTAGTGCATCCACGGTTATATTGCGGTAGACAACTCACGGCGAACAGAGTGGCTGGACGTAAGAAGAATTAAGGATGATTCCCTCCCTTGCCATCCGGTCGATGTTTGGCGTGTGCATGTCGGTCGCTCGGAAACTGACATCGTTCCAACCTGGATTAAAATAAATAAATAAATAAGTACTGAACAGCAAAAGTAACGCGAATATCTCAGGCATGGTACCTGAGTCATAGTCGAAAGGATGGGTCGTTTGACTGTTGCATGAAAAGGGGGTCACGTGGGTGGTGGCCGGGGAGGGGGAGGGAGGGGTCACAGCCGGTGTGCACAAAAGCGGTGAAAACTCGCATTCACCAGCACAGTACATTCTCAGCCTGTTTCGAGATTATTGCCTGCATGAGTTGTCTCCCTTGCCGCAACAAGCACGCATTTTTCGTGGCAGAGCACCAAAAATGAATGCTTGCTGCGGGTCTGTGTATGCACGGGGGACAACTCAAGCAGGCAATAATCTCGAAACAGGCTGAAAATGTACTGTGCTGGTAAAATGCAGCAGTTTTCACCGCTTCTGTGCACACCGTGAAGTAACACGGGGACCTCAAAGTTGTTCGCAACTGTCCACTTTCCTTGTCACCGAGTATTTTTGTTCTTTCCTTCTTAGGTATCACTTAGCTCGGCTCGGTTTCGGTTAGCCCGACTTGGCCGTCGTCGCAGGGGCCTAGAGTTATCGACGGACCCGGAACAGGGTTGATAATGCTAGAGCTAAAACAGGATACGAGCTCTCAAAAATGCAGTTCCTGAGTTGTCAAATGATACGACGCCACCGTTCAAAACAGGATACGAGCTCTCAAAAATGCAGTTCCTGAGTTGTCAAATGATACGACGCCACCGTTCACTGACTGACGCACTGAGCATCCCGCCGCCCGGCCGCCAAGCACGGAAACGGACATCAACGTCGCCACCGGCCCCCACCATTACCACCAACACCAACACCACAAACAACAACAACAAGATGAACCACATTATATGTACACGAACTCCGCCCCCGGCTCTTGCAGATGTGTCCATTTTGAAAAGACCCAGTAACAAGAACACCTAGAAACGAAACTCACCAAGATCATCTGCAACAACAAACACGATGTGCGGGGGAGGAGTGGCTGCAGAGCCGGCTGCGGTGGCAATGCAGACGACTGTCATCAGCACAACGACGACGACAACCATTGTCAGTTTCGTGTTAGAAGGAGCAGCCATTGTGAGTTGCGCATTTAGCCCACCCGACTGCTCTGACTCATTAAATAATGTGGCTGACTGAACGTTTGATTCATATGGGCGTTGATTACGCAAAATGTAGACTTGTACAAACTAGAACAGTGTATACTGATAGCGTTATCTTAAGATATCGGCGACAAGCTGAGCTTACTCATTTCCGACCTATCTCAAATCTAGGTTAAGTGCAACATCTGCAAATATTGTCCAGCTAAATGCGGACATTAAAAAAAAAAAAAACAACAACAACAAAGAAAAACCCTATCGCATTTGTATCCATTACCTGATGCACGGCCTGCTGATTGCAATGTTGTTGTACACGTCATCCCCACGCGACGAACAACAACAACAACAACAACAACAACAAAGCCGTTATTTAAAAAAAAATCTTTCACGACTTTTACATACGGGCCCTGGAGGAAACTGGCAATAGTCGAAGTCACCACTTTTTGTCTTTTTCTATGCTGTGTGGCTAGGGTAGCCCCCCCCCCCAACCCCCACTATATAAACATGCATCCGCTGCAAACGAAATCATAATAACCAACATCAAAAACCATAAATAGCCTGGACACCCCCCCCCCCACTCCAACCACCACCACCACCCTTCCATCCCCCTCCCACCACCCCCCCCCCCCCACGCAAAACTAGAGAAGTGTCAGCGGCGCTAGCATAAAATCATTACTTCAAGTGACTCACCACCCTATCCCCACCGAAACAAACAAACAAACAAACAAACACTAACTGGAAAACATTCCGTCCGAGTGTAAAAACTTAAATAAGTCGGTAATATTATTACAAATCAGCAGAGTAAATTTCATTACGATGTACATTAAACGTCTTTTTGTCTCATTAACCCTTTTTCACTCCCACACAGGACAACGCCAAAATGACAGCTCAACTGATACAGGGTAGACGTCAACCCGCATAATCCAACTCAAAACTGAGGTACCGGGCCCTGCGTTCCGTCTGCGCAAACGGAGAGCACCTGCTCCTTCAGTCCCGGCTTATGGGCGGGCTGAGTGCTGACGGAACTGTAGTATACAACGCAAATCACTTAGTGTACTCATGTGATGTTACACAAAGAACTGTGATTTGGACATGGATACCTGGATGTAGGAGGTGGGTGGTGTGAGAAGGGGGATGGGGGAGCACTGGAGGTACATGTATTGGTAACGGGGGAGTGAAAACTAGGTCGGGTTATTGCCCCTTCGCACGTGGCAGGCCTCGAGCCGGCGGCGAGCATCGATGATGGAATTGAAGTCCAGTCAACTGACAAGCGGACCGAGGCCTCTGTGAGAGATCAAAGGCGACCGTCAGTTTTGTCTCACCGCTCCCTGGCCGCAGTCAGAGGCCACGCCTGGCACGCCTGGCACGTGCACTTCCCCCACCCAACCCCACCCCTTCACCTGCACAAACCACCACCACCCACCACCCCCTCTCACGACCCGAGCTCGTCTGCTCTCGTCTCAACCCTTGCTAGGCCATGGGCCCGTATGTAAAACTCGAGGTTAATGTAACTCACGGCTACGGGCCTAACCCAGACTAGGGCAAAAGAAACCCCAAAACAAAATTAAATTAAAAGGGAAACAAAGATAGAAAGAAAAAAATCCTTCTATAACGGCATAGGCACCTGCTGGAATGGACCTGCCTCCTGATTTAAAACAAAAATAAAACAACAGAAAATTTAACCCTAGAGCTAGTTTAGTTCGAGGTCAGACTCTAACCCGGGGTTAAACTCCCTAACCCCGACTTTTACATGCGGGCCGAGATCCGAGTAGTCCCGACTGCGCGGTGGGGTATCCCGATTAAGCTGTCTATGCTCCCCGATGTACTGATACGGTCATTGCCAGTCGTAGCTGATTGTTTTTGGAGTTCAGCATCTTCAGTTTTCCACCTCATACCCGTGGGTGAGTTCAAAAGCGAGCAAGAGTGAGGAGGAAAAATTCTCGGCCCGCGCCAAGCCGGCATTTGGGTCCAGCTGTATACCATAGGAATAATAATAATAATAATAATAATGTGTATTGTATAGGCGCTTTACCCAATTTCGTGAATCGGCTCAAAGCCGCGCCGCGAACTGAACCCAACACGCACGCTCACGTGAATCACACGCATTCTCTCACACAATGGACATAAACAGATTACAATCACGTGGTTCGAAGGGTCAACTCAGCTATTTAAATTTCGGAATTTAAAATTGCATTTATTTTTTCAAATTTGCTGGGCTGAACATTTCCAAAGCAGAAGGGAGTACCCGGAGAGAACCCCCGACGATCGCCGGGCCGAATGAAGGAGAAGGAAAAAATCTTTGCCCCGCGTGGAAGTCGAACCCCTGACTTCTCGCATTGGTGACAAGTCTCGTAACCACTAGACCACCGACCGCCCCGGCGTAGTAGTCAGGTACATGCGATCAGTCCGAGTACAGTTTACTCAGCCAATGTATACCTCATTCTGCCTAGTTTTCAGCCTAAATTGCCTGAACTTGAAAACCCACCTCTTCACAGCCTTCAACCAATAACTGTTGCCACATCTTCATCTTGCTGGTCATGTGTCTGTGTGTGTGTGTGTGTGTGTGTGTGTGAGCCAGGGGCAGCTCGTGTATGATGCTGCACATCATGTGTTTTTAGTTAAATGTATGTGTGGAGGCATGTCGTGTGTGTTTCTGGGTGAGTGAGTGTGTGTTCTCTGTAAGGCGCCCTGAGCTCCCGCGAGAGGGAGGGCGTCTTTTTAAGTACCCATTTTATTATTATTATTATTAGAATACCAGATCGACATCATGTCGGTGTATTCTTGGTTGAATTTCAGAATAAACGTAATAGACAACATTTGAAAAGAACCAAACACACACACACACACACACACACACACACACACACACACACTGACACGCTCCACTCAGTCCAAATGATTAAATGCACAACAACGGCATAGGAAAAACAAAACAAAGCTTTATAAACATGACATAGTGGGAGAATTTGAATTTTCAATACGCAAAGTGTAACCAGGGACTTACATTCTATGTAAGTCCCTGGTGTAACCAGTATACGTATGCTCTCTGTTAGTAGAACCCTTGCCAGTGATGAACCGCATCACTGGCAAGGGTTCTACTAACAGAGAGCATACGTATACGCTACACGCCCTATTCTGCTAATCATTATGAGAATTGGGTCTTTCGAGCGTACAGCTGGGCGCACGCACAAGGGAAATGAAGCGTAGTAAACATGGAGACTGTGTCAATATAGCGCGTTCAAATTGTTCAGTTTCACAAAGGACTTCGGTTTTACGACCCGGCACAGGGTACAACTGAGCCCCACCCCTCTCACTGGACTGACTTGCTCACTTCGCTCGCTGCATGGTCCGTTCTGTCCTGAAATATATGACACGCAACACCGGTGTGTCAACATTAGGCTACTACAGCTAGTTCATCTCGATTCTTGATCCGTTTACGTCCCGTCCGCTAGGTGTATTACTATGTCAACACAAGCCAATATAACTCGAACGGGCCGGGTTGTGCCTCGTACGGGCCGCAGAGATAACATGTGTTAACACATCCTCGGATAAGAGTCAAGTTATTTGAATGTTGCTCGCGTGTAGGTTGTACTTCTGTCAGTGCGTCCCTGGTCGTACGAAGAGACTCAAGTTTTAAGTGCCCAGGTAAGTCACAGTGTCTTCGCTGCCTAATTGAGCGGAATGCATGACTGTCCGTGCTGAGGAATCAGTGAGCAACGTTATCGTGGTTCGCCCTTCCGTGATCACGTACATTGTACCGTAAAACGAAAAGTGTCTCGGCATAAGTACACATGCAGGGCATTTCAGGCGTCATCTGAGCCGCTACTATGCCAGGTCTGTCATATCATGGTAGTGAACGTATCATTACATATAACATCATGTTAGTTGTGATGCATACTTCGACTCTGCAATGGCTGAATGAAGTAGACTAATACATTTGAATCGGCAATCGTTGAATAAAGAAGACTACTTCGGCTCTGCAGTCGCTAGTTCAGTGAAGCAGATATTGACGTTGACTCGGCAGTCGGTTGAATGAAGAACACTGCTATGGCTCTGCAATCGCTGATTGACTGAAGTTGATACGGTGACTCGCAAATCGTTGAATGAAGTAGATACGCCGACTCGGCAATCGTTGAATGAAGAAAATACTCTGACTCTGTGTAATTGTTGCATGAAATAGAACAGCTCGTAATGCGTTGACTCTGCAACCGTACCGTTCAATATAGAAATATAGTATGACCCTGCAGCCGTCTTACGCACTGCATTTGCCGACTATTTTTCCGCGTCTTTTTTTTTTTTAAAGTACACGTGGGTCGGACTCCTTCAGTGCACCCGGCTCCTGGCTATAAATCACATTCAAGGAGCAGTAAAAGGGACAGACTCTCAGCGTTGCACGTAGTCAGGTGAAAAGTGTGCTTCGTAACGTTGTGCATCCATTTGTCATCTAGCAGTCTTTGTTCTTCCTTCTTGATGATGATGATGATGATGATAGTCTCTTGTAACGCGCTGAAAAACTGCATGCACAGCATGCTGGTGGTGCGGGGGCCGGAGTGGGAGGGAAAAAAATGTCGGAAACGACAGGGGAGAGAGAGAGAGAGAAAACTATTTTGTGAGGAAAGAACGATAGTGGAAAGGACACTGTGGGCCGGGTGGGAGGGGGCGGGAGTCCAGTGAAGTAATCGAACATGACTTGAGCGTAACTTGACTATCCCAGTCAGCAGAGAGAAAAGTCAGGCTGAGAAGACAGCAATGAAGGACACCCCCCCCCCCCCTCCTGTCGGCCTGCCCACCAGTGCTATCTAGAGCACCACTGAACTCTGTAGTTAAGCGCGCGTATTTGGCGCTTTAATACGCCTCTGCGCCGCCTTCAAAACAACAAAAATGGTCAAATACTGAGACTGTGATGGCCCTGGCTGTCAGAATTTTCATTTATTTGTCAGAACGTAACCATGCAACAGAATGCTGCGTAGTTCGGTCGCCGGCAGTCGATCAAAATCCACAAAAAATCCGGCCCCTTAGTTGACACAAAACCGTAAACTTGGGTGATACGTTTAGGCCTACAGTAGCGATCTTCACACACAGTACCTGTTTAACGTGTTCATGGAGGGGGAAAAAATAACCTCTCTTTGGTCGTGATAAGGACGCACTGCACGCGGCCCTGATAACGAATAGCTGTGTCTCCAGAATCGACTTCTGGCGGCACTTGCCGCTAAACGTCTCAATGAAGGCGTGGCTTCGCAGGGTCAGGTCTCATTTACATATCAGCTCGCGAAGCAATTGGAACGAAATCGCGCATGCGCGACCTAGAGAGCAGAGCAGAAGTTGCGAAGTCCAGTGATTGAAAATGACACGCTACTTACAATCTTACGCAGATCCCGATATGGAGTCGTTGAAGGGAGCCCCGAACGAAAATGCTTTGCTCTCTCTGATTGAGAAAACGGGGTACCCGATGGTACAAGAAAATGGCCAACGGAAATTCGGGCCACCTCCAGGATGGGAAGGGCCGCCTCCACCACGGGGATGTGAGATCTTCATTGGAAAAATTCCGAGGGATCTATATGAAGACGAACTTGTGCCGGTATTTGAAAAAGCCGGCAAAATCTACGAGTTTCGACTCATGATGGATTTCAGCGGTTCAAACCGCGGCTATGCATTCTGCATGTACACTAACCGGGCCGATGCTAAACGGGCTATCAAGGAACTGAACAATTACGAGATCAAGAAAGGTCGTCTGCTCGGAGTTTGCAGTTCGGTTGACAACTGCAGGCTGTTTGTCGGGGGAATCCCCAAAAACAAAAATCGCGAGGACATTCTTGCAGAAATGGTGAAGGTGACGGACGGTGTTGTTGATGTGATTGTGTATCCGAGTGCCGTCGATAAGTCCAAGAACAGAGGATTCGCTTTCGTCGAATATGAGAGCCATAGGAGCGCCGCAATGGCGAGGCGCAAGCTGATCCCAGGCAGGATACAACTCTGGGGTCACCAAATCGCAGTCGATTGGGCAGAGCCTGAACAAGATGTGGATGAGGATACTATGGCCACAGTGAGTAATTTTGTGCATTGTTTTTCTGAAATGATTCAGATGTTTTCTTTCATTTCCACCGTGGTATTCGCTTGTCTTTCATTGGCTTCAATGCCTGGCCAATCAATGACTCGAAATGGAGCAGACGACAAAAGTGGTGGCCCGGTCGGATTCCGAAATTACAGTGTAACGGTTTGATTTACACTAGCAGTTCATTTGCAAAATGAGAAAAAAGAAACACACTGAGACGACTCTCAAGTGCACGATCATAATAACCGGATTGTAAGGTCTATGGTGTATTTTGCTCTCAGAGGAAACAGGAAATAGTCGCACATAAGGACAAATCTAAAGATTGACCTTGACCTGGATTTCAATCAGGTGATTGTAGTGCATGGACAAAGGGAAAAAATAAGATGACAGTTATTTGTTCATTTTGAAATTGATGAAGAAGACGGATGTGTGTGCTGTGGTGAAAAAGTGTAAACCCGCCAATCCAATTATTAAATTTGAAAATCATATCAAACCTTGCTTTTTCCCATGCTAAGGATTGTGTGTAAAGAATTTGAAAGGTATTTTGTTTTGTTGTACATGTTTTTATTTGTTGTTGTTGTGGTGTGTTTTGTTGTTGGTTTTTGTTTTGTGGTGGTTTTTGTTGTGTATGTTTGTTGTTGTTGTTGTTGTTGTTTTAACTCGGGCAAAGACCATTTAATTTTTGTAAGACTAAGAGGACTAAGAGAGCAAAACAAATGAAAATTCATGGATAGACAGGTCTCCATGTTTCAGAGATGCCACTTTAACTAAACTTGGGAACACTATTCCTCAGATTGACTAGCTTTGCTATAATCTGTGGTGGAGTTTTAAAGTAAATATTTGTGCA
Source organism: Batillaria attramentaria (assembly GCA_018292915.2). Lineage (NCBI taxonomy): Eukaryota > Metazoa > Mollusca > Gastropoda > Batillariidae > Batillaria > Batillaria attramentaria. Next base: position 441,376 of record JACVVK020000362.1, read on the forward strand.
CACACACTCTCCCTTAGTCATCAAGACTGATTTTCACATTGTAAATGTACTCTAACTTCCTCCTCCTCTCCTTCCTCCCCAACCCCCATTGGCAGTTTTGTTCTGCTGCTCTGAACATGTACAGTTTTACAATTAATTTATTATACATGTATCCTTGACCCCTTGTCTGTGATTGACTAGATGTACTCGTATGTTTTCTAAAGGTTACTACGTGCTCAGGCCCTGAACTTTAAAGAAAGTTGATCATGAAATTGCAACTAAGCCCCCCCCCCCTTCTGCCCCCAGTTTATGTACTAATATGGACGTGAAAAGTTTAAGTAAGGATACATTTAAAATGGCTTGGCTCTACTAGACTCTGTACTACATATCTGTTGTCTTTTATAACAGGTGAAAATCCTGTATGTCCGCAATCTGATGTTGTCCACAACAGAAGAAACTCTGAAGGATGTGTTTAGCCGTGCCGCAGGAGGCAGGGGTGCTGTTATTGACAGGGTGAAGAAAATACGGGACTACGCTTTTATTCATTTTCAACACCGGGAGGATGCAATAAAAGCAATGAATGAAATTGATGGTGAGTGACAGTATACATAACACTATTTCTTTACTTAAAAACTTTTCTCTCCTGTGTAAATCTCATCCTTATGTGTGTATAGTGGATAGGATCATCAAGATCAAGATAAAACAGATAGCCTACCCAACTGATTTTTCCTAGACTGTAAGGCCCCATAGAAAGTACACACACACTTTTACGCGTTCTGTATTGTACATGTATGAACCTGGTCAGGTAGCTTGGTGGCCTATCTTGGGCGGTGTGTAAAACCTCGAGTGCACTGGTTGTGCTGTGCCTGTTTAGTGTTATCAGTTAGCAAATATTTGAGCTGTCTGGCACAATGTCAAGGCTGCTCGATACCTGCCCCAGCACAGTGGTAGTTGGGAAAGTCAGCCTGTGACCCATCCTGGCCTGTGTCAGCCTCAGGATATGGGTCACTTAGAGTCAAAAAAAAAATGTTGTTCATGTTGAAGTATTGTTACTGTCCCCTGGTGGAAATGAATCTGTTAATAATGCCCTCTAAATACTATTTAATAGTCACTGTTGTTTAGCTTTGGTGGGGGAGCCGGGGTGGTCGAATGGTAGAGTGTTGGACTTCTAATGCTCGGGTCGTGAGTTCGATCCCGGCTGGGGCCAAATATTTGTGCTGGCTTTTTCATCGTTGCCCCGTCTTTGATATCACCCTATGTGGTGGAAAAGGACGTTAAACCCCTAAACACCCACCCACCCTTAGCTTTGGTGACGAAATGAAAGGAACACTATCACCTATTTAAGTAGTGTATTACCTAAACTGTATGACTGTGAGTGACAGTTAAACTAGTGTCTTGTGTTGAATAAAACATATATAGGCAGCCCAGAATATTCCAGCACAACCAGAGTTACGTGTTACTAATTCCTCCAAAATGTAACTGTAGGCTAATAACCCAGAAATTCAAGTTCGGTAATCGATCAGATTCTTGTGTAATGGTTCTTTACTACTTTGGCAATCGTTTCCTATCACTACATGTATGCCAACATTCCACTTCAGACATTGAACCCGATGAAGAATTAGTTAATATGTTGGTCACCCCCTGTCAACATCTCACCCCTGTTGAGCAACAGCAAAGTGCCTTTTATTTTAACCCATACAGGTCCGAACTGGCCGAGCATGTTATCTTATTTACTGGCACTGCAGCTCTATCCAACATAACAAAACACATGGTACAAACCACAACACTTCAAAGTATTCCAAATACAAACAAAAATTAACTTCATGATATTTCCCAAACAGCAAACTGAGTTAGAGTAGCTTTTGAAGGCATAACTGTACAAATACTCAGTTGTAGAGTGTGGGGATCAGCCTCATGTTTCCCCAGCCCCAGGTCTGTGTTCTCCCACCCTTAGGTCTATGAGTATGTTCTCCCAGGTCTGTGTTCCCCCAACGATGTGTTATTACATGCTTAGGCCAGGGTCAGGGCTGCTGCCAGAGCATAGACGTCAGGGAGCAGACCTGGGGGACCCAGACCTAATGCCCTAGAGCGTCCCGTTTTGGGGGATGCTGGGCATAAAGGCAATGGGTTGATAAACTGTGCCAGCAAGTCATGACCAACACCTAATTTGTGTTCTTTTTCCAATTCCTTGAACAGGGAAATCCATTGAGGGATCAAAAGTGGAGGTTGTCCTTGCCAAGCCGGTAGACAAAAGTGATCTGCGACTAGCCAAATCAAAAGGATTCCAGGTATGTAGATGGACCATGAGAGCTTTCAGATTACGTGGATTTAACTTTAATAATTTATCTAATGTGTAGTGCAGGAAGGCATTTTGTATAGATCAGTAATACTTATAATAGTTGTCCCACCCACCCCTACCCACCTCACCCACCCGCCATCCCCCCCTGCCATCCCATCCTGCTTCAACATCCCCTCCCACCCCACCCCCCACCTCGAAGTACAAGAAAATCTATATATTCATGATAATAATTATGTTTAGACCACCACCACCTCCCTCTCTCCACATGCACACAAAAGCGCACCCAACCATAAGAACACCTGTATCGGCTGTATAAAAAACAATTATTGTATGTAGCTCAGCTACAACCGTTACACACACACACACACACACACACACACACACACACACACACACACACACACACACACACACACATACCGCCACCATCACAAAACACACTACCCTGTAATTATAGTGTCGAGTGGTTTTGGGCTCACTTTTGTAACAAACTTACAAAGTGAGTCTGTATAACCCTCCATCGTCTGTGTGTTTGGAAAACTTCTATACTGTCATTTTCTTAGAAACTATACTCACAAGAGGCAGCAAACTTGGTTTGATAATAGACATTGATGAGACATTTAAACAACAAACAAAAAAATTACTGACAGATTTCTTTTGAATGACCTTAGCTCAAGCTGTCAAGGTCAAGACCGTCTACATTGTCTGTGGAAAAATTGAACATTGGCATTTTCTTGGATACATGTACTACGAACACCAAGGATACCAAACTTGGCATGATTATAGGCAATGCTAGAAAATTTACAAACATACTCTTTTAAATGACCTTGACCCGTTTCACAAGTTACCCAAGTAGGCTTCTGCCTCTCTAGCTGGTTTTGGACTACTGTTGACATTCACAATTGCTGAACAGTTTTCTTCATAACTGATCAATGAATGGGGTTTACTGTTGTATAATTTCTATGCATTCAATGATACACAGCATTCTGTCCTGCACAGCTTGCATACTGTTACTAGCTCACATATTTTACGCAGGACTCTGGAGATGTTGGAATAAAACTGCTCGAGGCTTTAGCAGTGCAGCAGGCTATGGTAGATTGTTTTCTTACAGTTTTATGTTGCAAATTGTTGAGAATCTTATTTGTTATTGTTTCTTCCTTTCTCTGTTGCTGCTTTGGAAATGTTCAGCCCACCAAATTTGAAACATAACATGCAATTTTCTAAATTCCTGAAATTTAAATGGCTGAGCTGACCCTCCGCACCACGTGATTGTAATGTGTTTATGTCCAGTGTGTGAGAGAATGCACGTGATTCACGTGAGCGTGCATGTTGGGTTCAGTTCGCGGCGCTTTGAGCCGATTCATGAAATTGGGTAAAGCACCTGTACATTACTACAATACACATTATTATTATTATTATTATTCTTAAACGGGCTAATGCCATCTTTGCTGAGCCAACTGTTTTGGAACAGCTTCGCTCGTGTTTGTGCCTGTATGCTCAAAATACTCAACCATAATGACTAGTACAATGTACAGCTCATAATGCGATACAATGTCGTTTACACTTTGAGCGAGCAGTCGAACATGTATTAAAATTCTACAAGTGTTGTTGCACTACATGAGCACTGCTCGCCACATCATCGAGTACACTGTACAGCTCATAATGCGATACTATGTTGTTTACACTTTGAGCGGGCAGTCGAACATGTATCAATTTCTACAAGTGTTGTTGCACTACTTGAGCGCTGACACTAATGCTGGGTATGACAAGACCTTTGTGGATTGGTAGGGCTGGACGGTCTAAGAGCTCGCTTTATTTGGGGAACTATGCTAGGACAAATGTCATGGCTGACCATAACAAGTATGGGACATTTGTCCTGAAAATTGTCCAATCTGGTGCAGGAAATGGTAGGAGATTACTGAATATGAGTGTCCACCTTGGCAGGAAGAAAGTATGTATGTAATCGGACACTTCGGAAAATAATCGGTCTGTGGCCGATGTCCAGCTCGGATGTGAAGCCCTGGTCTAATGACACCTTGAAGGTGTGACTGATAGCCTTTCCTGAAACTGGTCTTTCTTGTGTCTTTAACAGTTTAAGACAATTTGTGTGAATTGTGTACTGTTTTGCCTCTCCAGGTCTATGGCTATGGTGAATATGACCAGATGCCACCCTTTGGGCGAGGATCTCCCATGGCCATGCCAGCAGCACCTTTTGGGAGAGGGGGTGCCTTGGCTCTGCGTGGGATGCGCGGTAGAGGACGAGGGGCAGCTGGCTCACGAGGAGCAGGAGGATCTCGCATGTACATTCCTAGCCCACCCCGTGGTCCTGGGGGCTTTCGGAGACATCCAGCTGTGGTAAGCATTGACATGTTCTTATCTACTGTTCTGCACATCATTTTGTTTTGAAATTTCTTCCCAGTTCAAGCATGTCTTTGTTTGCTGTTGTGTTTCATGTGCCCTACCTTGTTTAGGTTTGTTTTAATAAACCTGAATCAGACAGTGATACATTTATAAGCTGACATTATGATTCAAAAGGATATGTTGCGTACTGATTAGTACCGAATTAGGAATAATCACTTTATGACTCAGGATGATCTGTGAATGAGTGAATGATTTACAGATAAGCACAACGCTGACTTACGCAAAGCTGATTTGATTTCCTGAGACTGAGATAGATGGAAATTAGACTTCTTATCTGTTATGATTAATTTTGAAAGCAATAATGTGGTTTTCAGTCAGCAGTGTACCCTTTCACCACAACTGTTTTTACCATGTTACATGTAGAACTTCAGCATACCTCAGCTTATGTTGTACCAATTCTGCACCTATAGTGGCAAGTGAAGGTTTCCCTTGTGACTTAGGAAATGTACTCAGCAGAGTACAGCATACATTCAGAGTAATTCTGTGCAATCCTAGGGACGTCTGTATGATCTGGTTCCTGGCATGGAGTTGATACCTACTAACCCCATCACACTAAAACCACAATCCATCAAATCCTCCGTCCAGGTATGCGTGTATACCTACTGGCTTTTGACAGTCTGGGCTAGATCATATGGCGAGTTTACGTATACAGATGCTTTTTGTCTTCATATCTTTTCGCCAGCTTCAAAATCTGTCAGAACTTTTATTGCTCCACTCTTCTGCGGCTGCATAGTGTTCACTTTTTCTCCTACTGTTGCTAGCAATATCCAATTAATTTTTTTAAAATTTTCCTTGCTTTATCTGTTGTGGCTGTCTGTAGCCCTGTAAAATTTATGTTATCCGTATCCTGCTTGATACCATACGGATGATTTGGTGGCTTGTAGGTGCATTAGTGTAGTGGTTAGTATCTTAGGTTGAACTTTATGATTTATCATATTGATATATATATGTATACCTCCAAAAACAATGTGTGATCATGTATATTTCACTCCTGGTTGTAAGGTTGTATTGCCTGGATGATTATGATCAATCTATTTTTGTTTCCATTTAACTTCGTGTTGCATGTACTCTGAGTCAACATTTCTGACTAATATTGTCGTGAAGTTTGCATGCACACTTTAGCTGAACGTATCTTGTTCTCTCTTTTCTCCAAACTTTCATTGAGTTGACCCTTTACTGTTTTTGTTATTGTGTTTTGAGCTCATTATTTTACAGTCAGAACAAACTGAAAATTTAGGGCAGTGCTTGTTTGTTTTGATAATCTAAAATGTAAAGCTGGAAACCCATATATATTGGTAGTATCTGTACATTTATACAGGTGTGCAGACCCATTGGAAATGGATAGATGCTCAAATTTTTTTATTTTCTGCAGTGGCAATGGGCATTTAGGTGTGCCTGTCATAAAAGCATAGGTTTGTACAATTCACTAGCAAAATTTGACTAGCGAAACACTTGGCTTTGTTACTCGTCCTATGATTCTGTTCCCAAGCCTTTTCTTGCTGAGTTTATGGTGCATGAAGCAGTCGAACCGGATATAAATAATTATATGGGGCCTAGTTTATGATGCAGGCAGCATGGATCTAGTGCACTCGTTATCACAGACAGCTCATAATACTTTCGAAATGTTTAAATTGTCACAGCATTGCCAGCTTTCACTTTTAGGCTAGGCATAAGTGTTGAAAGTCTTCCTTCAGAGGGCTTTCTGTGGTTTTGTTTTTGACCCTGTAGCCGGTTCATGTGTTCACATGTAATGTATTACATTTTCTCTGTTCAAACTGTGGCACCATGATGGTATCACTATGTGTGTGTGTGCTGTGATGTTCACTTGATGCAGGTGCTTGAGGACTTCTGTCAGAAAAATGGCCTTGGTAATCCAGTGTACCAGCTCCACTCCACCTTGCAGAGAGGGATGTCTGGTCAGGAGGAGATCCAGCTTTTTCTCTTCAAGGTAAAGTAACACCAGTAACACAGTGTTCCACATATAATATAGTGTGTACGTCATTCACGCAGAGATTTTCAGAATCTGACACAGAGATTTTGTGGCTGTACTTCACTGATTTTGCAAAGTGACCCTCTGAGTCTGAATTTGACCGGGAGGGTCAAAGTGACCCATAGGTTTGAAAGCTGTAAGGAACGCTGGTAACAGTCAACCCAGCCCCATACTGAAAGGCCATTTCATTACACTGTTTGTATGAGTCAGTTATTTTGCTTGTTTTTTTGGTTTTTGTTGTTGTTGTTTTTTGTTTTTTTTTTATATCAGGTAATCCTCTCTGAAATCCCTGATCTTGCTGCGTGCGGTTTGGACTATGATTTAAAAAGGTGTGATTGTTAGGGTTTTTGTGGTTTCAGTTGCAGGGCTTCGTATTAGTAATACGAAGTGCGGGAACTCTTAACAGGACCACAAAAGTACAGGACATTTGTCCTTAACATTTGATTGTTGTCCTTTTTGATGCAGAAGTGATAAAACATACCTTGGTAAGAAAGTAGTCAGACATTTCAAATTGAAAAATGAATCAGACTGTGACCGATTAATGCAGATTTGAAGCCCTGCAGTTGTACTTGTGGTTTCATGTCTTGTTATTGATATGGACTTGAACTTCCTTTGTACAGGTGCAAATTCCCGCTTTGACTCAGAGCACAGGGGTATTTCAGCCAGACAAACTATGTCGCACGGTTGATGAAGCAAAGGCGTATGCAGCAGAGTATACTCTTCTACAGCTGGGTATCCCTGTTGACAGTGAGTACTGAACTGTTCACGTGATGATATTTATTTACCTGCATACATTCACAGTAATTGCAGTAATGCACTCACAGCTTGCTGTATTTGGTTTAATGCACCTTTTTCTTTTCCTTTTTTTTTTAAATAGTGTACTGCTTTTTGTTATTCCTTTTCTTTTCTTCTTCATGATCGCAGAGAACTGAACATTCTTTAGCTGCTTTGAAAGATTGTGGCTTTTCAAGGAAATCAAAGACACACAAAAAACGTTTTAAAATTAATAGAAACCTGAATAAGACACGTCTTCCAGTGTTTTTTCCAAGTTTCTATGTGTATAGGCAACCCCAAACTGTAACACACACATGTTATATTTAGACAAAAAAGAAATACAAATTGCATACGTTTGGATGGGAAGGCGCGGTTTAAAACTCTCAGATTTCTGTTTTGTGTTTGCCAGTTTTTTTGTTTTTTTGTTGTAGTTTTTTTTTTTAATACTACATGTATGCAATTTTGTTTTGAAAAAAAAATGACCCATGGTGTAGAACTGTTATTTTCTGATCATTATGCTATTAAAAATGTGCATTTTTTTTTTTTTTTTTAAGGATTTTGTGTACTGCCTACTAGTTGATTTTATTGTGTGGCAGCTTTTGTGCTGCTGTTTTCAGTTGGTTGGTTCCCCCGTCTCATTGTACCCTTTTCAGTTTTGAGTTTGTCAGAATATTAAACACGCCGAGACTCACTTTTCAGTTAAATCTTCCATTTTCCCGGATGATACCAGTCGAAAGGATTTGCACAAGAGACCTCAGTGCCCATGAACGTAACTGACATATTCTCTCTCAGGCTCTTGTTTTAAAATAAAACAAGTGAACAGTTAGGAAATCCAGACAATCGGTATTGGCCACATTAACTGGCACAAAATTATCCATTCAGTCGGACCTAGCTAAACGCCTAAAGATTGTGTGGGATGATGTAAATGTGGTCAATAGCTGTGGAATACTGTAAGTGCACCTACTGGCAATCAGGGCTCCATATCTGCAGTGACTATAATCAGACAAAATGTCCAGGCTGACAATAAAGGTATATTGTCCCCTGTGGTGCAGAAATGATTGGACATGTATAAAATGCACCTTTGCAAGATAGTAATGGGACATTATGAATTTGAATTGGTTCTTGACCGATGTCCAGAGTGGATACGGAGCCCTGCCTCATGCATGTACAGGTCTAATTAGGAAGTGTTTTACAAATTGAATGTACTAAGAACTTTGAAGAATGTAAGTGTGGTCATTAGCTGCTGGAATACTATTACTGAAAAAAGTATACCTAGTGTTGCATAATGTTGTCTGTATGTCTGTAGGTTCAGATGTGGCAGCCACTCAGCCTGCCACGCCCCCGAGTGCTTTTCAGGGCCGGTTAGCTGGTCCCGCTTACGCCAGCAGTGCTCGTGATCCTGTAACTTACTCAGTGCCTATAGTGTCCACTGCTTCCTATGTTGTGGCGGGAAATGTTCTACCCAGTAAGCCGCTCACTGCTTTTTGTTCTCTTTTTTTTGTGCTTAATTTCATATCTTTTGCATATTTTATGCAAATTTCTTCATGCATTGAGAGTTTCTGGCAACAAACACCATGACAGACACAGGTTGTCGATGGTTTTTGTCTAAGATGGACAAATCTTTTGAAATAGATATTGATAAGCAAACTATCGTATTATTTCTACAGCGCCTAATCTTGCGTCAGCTCTGGGAGCTTTACACGCATAAAATACGGAAGATTTATAAACAAATGACACTGACGATGCATAACTTCGAACATGCACGCACACGTCCACTAATGCACACACACACCAGGGGCACAGGTCTGTGAATTGCATAACCTACAAAAAAGAGTAGAGGTGGGTTTTGAATTTCAAGTCTTCTTGGTACTAACATTCTGTTTTGAGAAGTGAAAACTGTTCCCTGCTAAAGAGATAAAGGAATGTTATTGGGTACATATTCCTGCCTAGTCAGGGTTTGTTGCCAGAAAGCACTCAATATATACATAACTGTGCTTGTGTATTTTATACATTGCATAGTTTACAGCTGCATTCAATGACACTATTCATAGCACTATGCTGCTTTTTTTTATTTTAATTTTGGGAAAAGTATAGTCGGTTTGCTTGTAGGCTGCATTATACATTGTATTTCATAATAGCATTTGAGTTTGTCAAACTACTTGTATGCTGGACTACAGTGTACCGTGAACTCTGATGAACACAGAAGCTCGTAGTTATGATTTTTATTTTGAGAACTAAAATCATATTCTGAAGCTGCATGCTTGTTTGTTTATTTATTTGTTTTATTGTTCTTTGTGTTCTCTCGTTTCCACTGTAATTGAGTTTTTACTTATTTTTCTATAATTAGCTACATGTATTTCCATTTTAATCAGATGCAGGCCTGTACAGTACAGACACCAGTGTACATATGACTGTACATGCCCCCCCCCCCCCCCCCACACACACACACACACACGCACGCACACGCCATCTAGCAGTATTAGCACACAAAATAAATGAAAGCCGTAACAGACATGATGCAGTACATGATGTATAGATGTAGTGAAACTAAAGCTGGAATTTGCTTCTTCTAGAACACTTGGGAAGGTAAACAGTCAGTGTATTTTACATGTATTTCCGAGGACTTCTCAACTCAGTTGCCCTTACAAAAGACCGTGTTACAGGAGCGAAAGGATCGGGGGGGGGGGGGGGGGGGGGGGGGTGGTCGTGTCGTAGTATTCAGCAGTTTGTAACCACTGGTCCAGTCAGAACGTGTCTATGTCTGTGAAGCAGGAAGTGCAGTCCTGTGCACTTTAGAGCAGCTTATATTTTGAGGTTATAATCCTTTCAGTACTTTCCTTGCACTGCGTTCCAGAAAAGGAAATACTTAGGGATGCAGATTTCATTCTTTCTAGACTTACACTGGGGTTTGTTTATGCAAACATGTTCATGCTGATGGAGAAAAGAACTTGAAAAGAGGGTGAGGTGGACATAGTAATGTCAGATAATACAGTGCAACTTCTTTTGGGCGACCACCCCTCTGACCAGACGAGTGGTCTTAAAAGAGAGGTGGCCACCCAAAAGAAGCTTCAGACAGTGAAGAAGTGCAACCTAGGACCATTGTAACATTGGTCTGCACAGGCAGGTGGTCTCCCAAAGGGGTGGCCACCCAAAAGAGGTTCTACTGTACTAGTACACTTTAACACTGATCGTGTAAACGCTCTGGAGTGTGTTATAAATGTGAAGTTATGATCACACTCTCTGAGACAGATTTTCATAGCTATAGCAGCCATAAAGTTTACTATGAGCGTCTAGTGTACATGTATACGTCTCACATTGAAATAGCAGATTTAAAAGGTACAGCGTTGACGTGTGCAGTAACCTAGTCAGTCCTGGAACTTTGAATAGGGTGGTGAGTTCAAATCCCAGCTGGGGCCAGCTGTTTGTGCTGCTCATTTTCTTGTTGCTGCGTCTTTGATATCACCCATATGTGGTGGAAAAGGACGTTAAACTCCCAAACCCTTGTCCCGAAACAGGCCTGTCCGTCTGTGTTCCTGGATAGTCCCCGCATTCCTGCGTCGCCAGCTATGTTGCAGCTCTCAGTGTTTGCACAAAGCATTATCAGGCCCATAGTTTATCAGTTTTGACAGAGGACCTATAAACCTTATCTGGCCAAAGGTTCGTGTACACACCTTTAATCCAGACGCCAGTGCGAGCTAGAACAAGCGCCAGTGAAAGGAATATGATAGCTAAGCAGTCTCTCAAAACTCAGGTGTGCGGCTACACACGTTTCACGATACAGAGGTCATGCTGTGTTCTGCACGCACTTCCTGAATCAGATTCATACCTGTAGCCGGCAGTATTCTCTTCTTTTCTTTTTTTAAACTAGCAAATCATTTGTAATTCATTTATTCCCTTTCACTTAAAGTACCGTAGGTAGATGTGTTAGCTGGGCAATGTAGGCTCAGACTGGAGGGTTAATATGGGCTTCTCAGTGTGGGTGTCGGTGTGGATGGGTGGGTGTACAAAACCTTCAACACTCCCCGAAACACAGTCATCATCTTTTAAGTTTTAGCATGTCTATTTTCCATAAGACACTCATCTGCACAAAAATTGTGTCAACTGACTTCAAAATGCAGGTTTTTTTTGTTTGTTTTTTTTCTTCTTCTTCTGACGGTCATAGGGCAAGATGACTTGCTTCATACGTGTAGAAGGAAGGGCTTGATGTTGTTGATGACACCACCCTACTCCAGGTCGGGGTTGGTCGACACAGCTCACTGAGATGTCTTTACGTGTTTATTTTTTTGATGATTATATACAGATGAAACGTGAAGAAGTAACTGAAGAGATGAAGACGTGAAAACAAAACCAAAAAACACCGACCCTGAAAACAATGGAAAATACTGTTGACAAATAAATTTCTTCTGACATTCCGATTTTCCAAAGCTACTCAGAGTTAAACTTATAGACTATATCATTCCAGCCGCACTGGTTAACAACACAACTATTATGAAAAGCATTACTAATGATACACATGTCCATACCTCATCAGTTCGACAAAGGACACTGCAGAAATCAATGTCTGACAATAACAAAACGTTCAATCAAAAAAATTACGTCACGACACGATGTAAAAAAACGACGGAAGAACAACTCGCGTCACGACGTGACGCGATTCAACATTGTAGAAACATTATGTATACACTCGCACCGAGCGCGCGCACGCACACACACATACACACACACAAAAGCATTCACTCTGCTACATACGTACCACCTTCAGTTCAGTCCTGACTCAGTTACATGTAATAATGAATGTGACTAGTGGGAATAGTTCCCACATGTATCTTAGTGTCTACATTGTGTACTTAGGTCCGCTGTACACTTTCAGACTCAGAGGTGAAACTAGATGGTTGTTCTAAAAAGTTTATCTATGTACATCTTGCTTTAGTATTATATTCATTTTTTCATTATTTATTTATGTTTAGGTAGTTTGTTTGTTTTTGCTCTTTTTTGTTGTTGTTGTTGGTTTGTTTGGTTTTGTTTGTTTTTTTATTGGGGAAAGGGGGGAGGATCACAGGGGTGCCTCTTTGTTTTTTTTTTTTTTTGTTGTTGTTGTTTTTAGGGTATATATACGTCCCAGTGGCATGTTTGTATTGTCATTATCAGTGCAGGTCCGTCTTTGAGCTGGCAACAGGGAAATTGTGTCCCTGTATTTGTTTCAGTGTGTCAGTGCTTTCCCAGGGACCTGAATCTTTGCATTTGGTAATGACTGTCTGTTGCCCTTACAAGGCTGACTTTAGCATGTCTGCTGTGTTACAGGACCAGCATACGACTACACCCAGGCAGCACCACCCCCCGCTCAGGCAACAGGAGTGTACCAGTATTGAAAAGTGATCCATTCCGCTTCCAGTCACATCTGGTGATCTACTGTCTACCGTGTTCATAAGCTTAAGCATGAGTCGTGGTGCATTTTTTTTTTGTGTTTTTTTGTTGTTGTTGCAAGTGTTTTGGTTTTGTACTGCAGTTGCTGGTAAGGCCATATATTTCCTCTTTTGGTGAACTATGAAGCATTCCATATTTATCCAGTGCCAGTTGTAAGCATAGTCCATTTGACTTGCTATTCAGCTCAGTATGGTTGTGATACTGCTTTTGCCGCAGGCATTTATTACTCTACATTCAGGGTGTCTGTATGTGTTTCTGTACGACATAAGCAGTGTTCTCTGTGGGGTTTTTTTTTTTTTTTTGGATGATGAGTACATGTATCTACATGGGAGAAGATGAGTATGCAAGCTCTGACTGCGGTCAAGTTCTTCCTGCCCAAAATGCATTGTGACTGTTCATGCTTAAGCTGTCATCATACACTTTGTTTTATGGCATAAATGTGTTATTTAAAGTTCCCATACTGGTGGGGTTAAAAGGAAAATGCTGACTTGGACATGTGAGGTTCCACAAATCCAGTCCACTTCCATAGTGCTTGCAGATGTAAAATATAGTTCTCACAATCTCAGTCACCGTAGCACCGGTATTAGCAGGGGAGAATAGGGAGATATGCTTACGTAGACCTATGTCAAATCAAATATTGTTACTCAGGTCGCTTATAACATGTTTTGTGTCAAGAAGCATCGGCGGGAGTAGGTATTCGTTGGCCTTATTTTCTAAGGTACACAGAATGTGCCAAATATTTTACAACACTAGTGGTTTTCACAGTTGCTATTTTCAGAAACTGAAAATGTGATTGTCATTGACAGCATTGACTGTTGAACCATCTCTCTGTTAAAGGTTTTTTTGGGGTTTTTTTTAATGTGGGTCAAGAATTTGTAAAATGGTAAACATTGCAAAATCTTTAGCGTATACGGACTGACATCTGTTTTGTTGCTCCTAAATGGAGCTGGTAATATTATATGGTAGTACATGTACGTAGATATTCCCTCTACATATGTTTAGGAAGAAAGTTGTCTTTCACCAGTTTCAGAAAGGGGAACATACCAGTTTTCCTTTTGTGTTGTTTTTCTTCATGCAGTTGACTTGCATTTGTTTCACATTACAGCATTGCCTGACTAGCTCAGGGGGTTTTAAAGTTGCCTTGTTTTGAGAAGTTTGTATGATAAGATGATACGTTTTTGTTAGCTTTGAGTAGTTTCTAGAGTAGTTTGTTGCTGCAATGGTTTCATGTTGACTGACTGGCAGTATTTGCCCTTCTCCCTGCTGTTGGAATACAGTTTCAGTTCTTTGACCTACAGACCCATCCATTTAGGGGTTCTGACCGGTTTTGTTGTTGTTGTTGTTGTGTGTGTGGGGTGGGGAGCGGGGGGCTTTTTTGTTGTTGTATCTTTCTTTCTTTGTTTGTTTCTCTTAAAAAGTATTTTGGGTCGTCAAACCTTTGTGTTTCACCCTTGAAATTAGAGCTCCCCCCCCCCCCCACACACACACACCACCACCACCACCACCTCCCCCCCCCCCCTTCCCATACTGTTCTTTTCTGATGTTTAGATTGGTCAGTTTGAGCACAGGTCATTTAACTGCATCTGTATGAACCAGCAACTTTACATTGTGTTTATATGTCACTGTGAATAGGTCTGTTGTAGTACATTTTTACTCTCTCTCTCTGTCTCTTTCTCTGTCTCACTCTCTCTCTCCTGTTTTTTCTGCATTTTTTCCCTTCTGTTTTTAATTTGTGTGTTGCTATGCGTAAGAATTACGCATATTGTTTAGTCAGATTGTTTACTGACAGTTTTAATGGTGTTGCATTTGTATGCCTGTGTATTTATTATTTTTATTTTGGCTTTTGTTCTTCTTGTTGTGTGTCATTGGTTTGTTACGTCCTATCAAGTTCTTGCTGCTGATGTGTAAGGAATTGAGGTACACATGTCTTGTGATGTCTTACAATATCTTATGCATCTCTTGTCTTATCCTGCCACCTCTTACAACTGCACACTAACGGTTTGCAACTAATTGTTTTTCTCCTGTGTCTGTATTTAACAAGGGTTGTTAACCTTGCCAAGTGCCATTTTTACATTTTTATACATGGTGTTGCTGTAACAGTAGATTGACTGTGTCAGATTGTGTATTCAGTGTAGGAAAATATGCATAGAAGAAAAATTAGCAAAGAGTACAATTTACATGTAGGAAATGCACATTGACTTTTTGTACTGCCTGGGCACGAAGTACAAGGCTGAATCTTTCAATCTTGTTGACAAAAACAAAGCAAAATTGAACAATAATGGACTTATCGAAATTGATTAACCATAACACTGATTTATTTTTTTTTACACTGTGGTAGAATCTAGTCTAAAGCTTAAATTTTCAGCACTCTTATCATGACACAGAGTAAAAATTTCTTCCAAATTGAAACAAAAAATGACAAACAATGGCAAATTCTTGGAGCATGGGAGGCTAAGATAATTTATTTTTAATCCGGAATTAAAAAAATGACAGTGTCTGTTCTGTTGGAACCATCAAACCAACCAGTCTCGATTAACAAGGATTTGATTGACAGTTCATGATCAGTGATGGATGTTTCGGAGGACGTGATCATTGGAGCGTGACAGGAGAGTGATTCTTGTTTTGGTTGTTGCTATGCTCTCTTGAGAGCATAAGACTGGTGCTACGAGACACGTCGGTCGTTTATTGGCTGTTTTTCAAGCTGGTTTATATTTTTAACATGGGGTTTTTGCCCCAGTCCCTTTTTATACTTTTGTGGAGGATACAGCATTATGTATACATACATTACATGGTTCACCTTTTCTCTGCAGCCTCGGTGCAATTAGACTGATGTTTCAACGAGAACTGTAGGGGACATTACAACACACTATGTGAACAACCTACCATTGCATATGAAAAATACTTTAAAAAATTCACCTTTGAGGTTATTTGTTTTGTGTTTTGGTCGAAAACGTGTGTAATGGTTTAGTTTCATTTACCTAGAACCAAAAGCTGTCAGTCTGCACAAAGCCACTGACAAGTACAGTTATGTAAATTTGTGTTGTCCATGCGGTGCTTTTGTCTTTGAAATCATAGTGGACAAGAGACACTTGACTGAAATCAAACCTCAGTACCCATCCACCCAGGCAAGGGACATGGATGAATTTCTCTTCAAATTATCATTTTACCAAATTTTGAGTGAATGTGAAAAGCAAAACATCAGTGTAGAATTGCCTGAAGGTCTGTGCTGTCAGATTGACCATTATTTAAAGTTCTTCTGTGACCTTGACCTTGGCATAACTCCTGTCCAAATGGACAATTAAATTAGTGTGTCAACACATAACAATAATATTGATAATGATAATAATATTGGCATGTTATGCAGCGCCTAGGTATTCCAACAGCTCTAATTGTTAATGCCCCCTTTGAGGGCAAGACTTGATGTAAGATAATGTTGTTTTCAGAGCCATAGAGCAAAGGTGGTAAATTTGACACTAACACCTTCAGACCTGGGTTATATTTGGCTGTATTTTCATATGCGGTGGTAGCTGATGTATGGTTGTTGTATTGTATACTCTTGGTGCACAAGGAGTCTCAGATGGTTGGATCTGTGCCTGTACAGTGATACTCTTTTGCCCGAACATGACTTTAGTCACCTGGCCTTCTCCTTTTTCACTTTACCTATGCAAATGTTTGGGTGACGTTTATATCAAGATAAACATTTTTGTAAGTGAAAAATTCATCAGTGATGCAGACTGTCATGACACGTGGGTTTCCAAAATTTAGTGATTTCCAATTTTTTAATGAAAAGAAGAGGCCTTAAATCATTGCAGGGAAAAATTTCCAAATTCATTTTCAATCACTCTCCCCCATGGGGACATCAAGAGAAAGAGACTAATTAAACTGCTAATCACAGTTTTGCCATGGGTCGAACTGTTGTACCCAACTTGCCACACTTGGTTTTTACCTTGCTGCTGTATTGGTCCTGAAATGGGGCATGTATTACTACCAGGCATATATACCAGTACACTCCGTTCCTTTGTCTAATCTGTGTTTTTTTTGTTTTTGTTTTTTGTTTTTAAATTTGGTACACGTAATTGGCTGACAAAGTCCAATCAGTAGAGTTCCCCAGTTCTCTCTCTGCCCCTATAGCATGCAAACAGTACGAATGTAAGAAATGTGGTACCAAGTGCATGTAAAGGTCTATTTGGAAAATGTATATCAGTGTGCGCAAATGTGTGTTTTTGTATTTTTTAACCATTAATCTGTGAATTGTGTTCTACGTCATCAGATTTAGACCTATTACGTCGTTAAAAACCAGCCGTTTCGCCTTGTGGGACGCACAGACGCTGGAGTCACAATGGCTGCTTCCTAGCAAATTTAGAAACAAACTCGTGCTTGTGTTGCTTTTACCTTGCCCTTATGTTAGGATATTGCAGCAGTTCAGGACAGAAATAAGATACCAAGAAATTCTAGACTTCAGGCACAAGTATACACGTTATTGTTGGAGTTGTTTTTCTTTCTTTTGATCCTGTCACCCCCTCCCCTTTCTTTTTCCCTCCCAAGCGGCCTCCCAATTAATAATGTATCAGTAGATGACTTAAGTGGATTACCCTTATTTGAATGAGTATCTGTCTTGCAGTCTGTTGGATTGTGTTTGCTATGGTCTCTTTCATTGTGTTGTCATTTTCTTGTTAATGAAAATATGAGTTGTTGTTGGTTTGTTTTTTTGTAGTAGTGAATAGTTGGCTGAGAGATGGCTTTATGATACAGTGTCATTTGGTAATTTGTTGTCAGTCTTTTTGTATTAAGCTCATTTAGTCAAGTGTGTAAATTGTTATGATAAGATTTGACCTTTTCACATTTAAACTCTCTGTCTCTCTCTCTCTCACACACACACACACACACACACACACACACACACACACACACACACACACACACACACACACACACACAGGTACTCAACTGCTATGATCCTAAACCTTTTTCTTTGTTATTTTGAATTTGATGTTGCTCTTATATTGACATTTCCACTTGCTTTCTTTTGGTGTTGGATGATTTTTATATTAATCAGAAATTCAAGAGTTTGTCACTTAGACGTATAATCATACTATTGTATCCTTGCTCTGTTTCCACTTATCGGATTGCTGTGTGTGTGTTTTGTTTTATTTTTTTCAAGTTTTAACTTGTGTACTGGAGAAAGGAGGCGTATTCAAAATATCACTCTCTCTCTCTCTCTCTCTGTATCTCTCATGTGCTTTTTTTTCTGGTCTGTGTCACTGTAATGGAAAGGGCCATGCTTCAACTGTAACAGACTTTCAAGCATTTCTAGTCTTGTACATGTGCCATACAGCATGAAGTACGCTTGTTCCAGGTTAAGTCGTGTTGAGGTGGTCTGTCCCAAAGTTGATCTTTGTGAGGAAGACACGGCAGCACTGTAGAATTAGTCTTGTGCTTGGAGCTTGGGTCGTATACGGCTGCAGATAACTGATAGTACAAGTACCACTAATTGCCTTTAAAATTGTGGCTGTTTGGCTGTGGTGTTTTTTGGTTTTTTTTTTTTACCAGCACCTCTGCACCCGTGAGTTTCAAACCATAAAAACGTCACCAGTGCCCACGTGACCACCTGTTTCAGCAAGCCATTTCCCCGTACTTCTTCTGATCACCACAGTTTAATTAAGTTTTGCTGTTGTTTAATGGAAAAAGTTGTAGAGTGTAATTAATGCTTCTAAGCTGGCCTTTTTTTCTGTGAAGAAACCGTACTACTTCCCTAGGCAACAGATTCAAGTCTGACTTGCTGGTATGCTCAAGAGTTTTAAGTATTTTCGCTTTCCGGGAGGCAGGGCAATGCCTCGTTCGGTTCTGTGATATTTTTTTTTTTGTTCAAAAGAATCGTGCAGGTTTATTTTGTTTACACATGGATAAGTCGGCACTTTGGACTGTCCATTTTTTTTGTACACCCAAATCGAAAATTCCGTACGCGATTCTTTATTATAGTGCTATCAGACGGGTTGCACCGTAAAATTCAGGCAGATTACTATTTGCATGCGAACGTTTGACAATGATGACCCAAAACTTCACAGAAAATTTGTTAATTTAGATTGCAAGACGCGTTAAAATGGATGGCAAATGGTAGGAAGTTAATTTAATGACTGACAGGTTTCAGTCATCACACACTTTCAATAATTGTTTAGCAGAGACAGCGGATAGGGGGGACGGGAAAGCGCGTATAATATCTCTCTTGGTATCATCGCCGCGGGCGCAGTGAACAGACATCAGAACAAATACTCAGGAAAAAAAAAAAAAAAACACTTTTGACAAACCAACGGTTTGTTTGTAAGCTGCATTGCACAAGAACTTGGACAAATGAGTAAAGGACTTAAGTGAATGCAGAAACTGATGCCTCAACGGGAAAATGAAGCTTATCAAGCGAAAGTAATGTGCAAAAATAGGACTCAGATTTTTTAAAATTAGAGTTGTAAGGGCAAAAATTGACGATTTTGAGATGAAAATAACTATAAACCTGTAAATTTGAACTCTACATTGAATCAGAGCTGCGAAACTAAACACTAAACCACGAGGGGGGAAAAGCTGAGGCATTCTGGGAACACAAAAAGTTGTTTTTCTGTTTATCAAGCAAAAGCATGCGTAGTGATGACATGGCGATAATTCCCCCTGGTTTCCAGACTCCCTTACGCGCTGTCTCTGGGGTTAGTTTGCATGATGAAAATGAAAATTCAATGTACTGAAAAATCTGAGGTAATAATTGGCGTGTTTTATTTAGAAATCTCTCCCACCGTTTCCTGTGTGGATTGAATTTTTATCACCTCCGAAACAGTAGACAAGTGACAGAAGTAGACACAATAACAAAACTAATTTGATTTTCAGAAACTGACCCAGCGAACTAAATCGTGCTTTACACAATGTTTGAAAGAGTAATTTCTGTTCATGTCCATGTTCATTATATATTTTAACAACCTTTTACAGTAATATAATTAAAAGTTGGAGGGGGGGGGGGGGGTGTCTGACGTGGGAGGGGGTGATGTAGGTCGTTCAGAGTATAATTTACACCCTGTGTCATTATCGGTAACCAAGGCGACTTGTCAGCCGTTTCAGTACTTGCTTGAATCTTGTTATCATTTCTCTGTATCACTTACTGCTAATCTAGTATCATAATCCTGATGTGTAAGCGTAGCGTAGAAATCTGAGATCATATTATCGGTTGTGACAATCAGACATGCTTATCACTTACAATGGCTACAATAAAATATCGTTGAATTGAAATGGAAGGATGCCTCTTGGTTGTGCAGGTTGCCTCTGTGTGTGTGTGTGTGTGTGTGTGTGTGTGTTTGTGTGCCCCTATGTGTGTGTGTGTGTGTGTGTGTGTGTGTGTGTGCGCGCGCGCGCGCGCGCCTCTGTGTGTTCTTTATTCATGATGATGGAGACTTGAATTGATATAGCGCACGGCTCAACCCTAACTGAGTGCTCACGGCGCTCAGGGAAAGGTTTTGAAAGGATAGATAGTGAAAAAACAAAAACCACTGCAGATGATTACTGGCGTGAGGCACTGAAGAGATGAGTCTTCAGGCGCTTCCGGAATGCGGTAATGCTGACAGCCTCCTTCACTGACTGTCTCAGGGAGAGAGTTCCACAATTTCGGCGCTGCATTTTTGAAGGACCGTGCACCATGCCTCTTCTTACTGGCGTCGGTGCAGGTTAAAGTCCCACTACGTTAGTCGGACGTACAACAACGCTGTGGAAAACGTTTCAACGAATGCGCGTAATCCGTTGTACGTCCGTAGAAGCGCACCGCGTACTGAGTAGATGACGTTTTTTGGATACGGACTGACGACCAGCCAGATGGTGCTGACTTGTGGCTTTTTTTTTTTTTTTTTTTTTTCGGGCTGCCACAACTCTTTGCCGGCTCCAGTGGTGTTCCTCCCTGGTCATGGTTGGAATCCACGGAGGGTTTGGAAGCCGCTGTGGCAATTTTTATCATGCATGATGATGGAGATGAGGATGATGATAAGATGATGCTGTGGAGGTCCGTGTGGTTTGGGACTGCGGAACAGGGCCGCATTCCACGCTTCCAGTCATAGATCCCTGCATTAACCAGGCCTGGGAACTACGGCACCTGCGTTGCCGGCCGTGTAATCATCCACATCACAAGACGTATCATACCAAGGGAAGCACCCCCCAAACTCGCACACACGAAGTGGGTGAATCTCGGCTGTGTGGCAACAGCCTCCCCATTGGGCCCATAGCGCACCCGCTCTGGGTAGGAGCCGACCTAGGTAATAAAATCCCGCTTGCCTCGGATTGCCTCGGCCGGCTGGGACTCGAACCCGGGTCTCCCGATCCATGGTCCAAAGTGCTAACCACTACACTACAGGGGCCGGTGCAGACGACATTTTTTGGATACGGACTGACAACCAGCCAGATGATGTTTTTAGCGGCTTGGCCGTATCGACGTGCAGTGTAGGCATGTCCGAAGCGTTAGGCAAAAGAAAGTCATAAATTATTTCTCTCTACTCTTAGAAGCCGCGAAGTCACAAGAATGATAGCAATGGCCAAAAGGAACATCTGTTGTTGTTGTTGTTGTGGCAAACAGACGTTGAGCTTGGTAGGCGGCATTCCCCCCCCCCCTCCCCTCCCCTCCCACTCAGAACTCATTGCGGGCATAGTTTAACGTATAAACTCAGTGAAACGGAGAACTTGCGAACAGAAACATTCCTCAGCTGTCACGGACAAACCCGACACCCTGATCCAATGCCAACAAAACTGAATACTGAAAAACTTTTATCAGCCACACTGGCCCACGATTGGGGGGGGGGGGGAGGAGGGGGGGTGAGCGGTGGTCTACTAGGTAGCGCGTTGGATTTAAGCCGCTGCGCTACTGAACGGCCGTCACCAATGTCATGGCGATGAAGCGTGGGTTCGATCCCAGGTCGAGCTTGTGATAATTATGTGATACCGCTTTTTCCTGGCTACCGGGCTGCCCATCGGGGGTTTCTCTCCGGGTTATCCGGCTTTCTTCCCCCAGCAAAATTGTATAAACAATATCGGATAATCAGTTATGTATTGGGTGGCGCTGCACCGCGGCGACGCGCTTCCCCCGGGGGAAGCAGCCCGAATTTCCCGGAAGGGATATTAAAGTAGTAAAAAAAAAAACAAAAAAAACTGTTGCTTCGGCCACTGTTTAAATCTGAGCAATGCATGTGTGATTGGGACGTTGTAGATAAGACGCGTGCTTTCTGCTCCAGCCAAATGGACATGCCACGCACCTCTCCCTAATGTTTTACCGGCGAGGGAAGGATCATTATCTTATCTGGTATTCAAAGCACACAACATAGGCATGTTACATGTGTAAACATGTCCCTACTGTATGAGAGGCGGAAACCTCGAGTTTCCCACGAAATGTGGCCATAAAAAATGTACCACATTTTACCACATAATTATCAGAAAATGATGTAAAGATCAGAAAATATGACCAGAATGGAAATGTGCCCCCCCCCCCCTCTTCCTCTCTCTCCGCAATCCCCCATCCATCCCCTCCCACCGTCCTTCCCACAAGAGAGGGCACATATATTTGTAAGCCCACATTTTTTGCCATGCTGAACGCCTATCGCGCCAAGAGCTTTCCGTGCGCCTGTCCGCCCCACAGCCTGGACAGGGTGGGTGGTGGGGAGTTTAAAGTCCTTTTCCACCACGTAAGGGTGATATCAAAGACGAGGCAACGAGAAAAGGCCAGCACAAATATTTGGCCCCAACAGGGATTCGAACTCACTACCAGAGCATTGAAAGTCCAACGCTCTACCGTTCGGTTATCCTGACTCCAACCCCCCCCCCCCCCCCCCCGCTCCCCGCACAGACAGAAATGTGGCCACAAAAGCAAAAACAAAAACACAAAAATGGCGCTTAACCATTAGAAATAGGTAAAGAACCTTATTTTAAAATTCGGACGGTGTAGTAATGTAACACTCCCGCAGCGTAAACAAAACCGTACAGCAAGGATAGGTTTTCTGTAGCTACAGGCGCATGATCAGCAACAGACTAGCCGACACTGTACATAATGGACACGTACATGCTTTGCAATCAGAAGCCTGTGCTTGTCAGATGGATGTGTTGAATAGATATTTTGTATGTTGCAAATCTAACTAATCGACTGACTAACTAATTAACTATCTAACTAGTAACTAACTAACTGACTGACTGATTAACTATGTTGCAAATCTAACTAACCGACTAACTAACTAGTTAACTATCTAACTAGTAGCTAACTAACTGACTGATTAACTAACTAACTAACAACTAACTAATGAACGAACTGACTGACTGAGTGATTGACTAAAGAAATAACTAATTAACTAACACATGAACCAAGACACTAACGACTAACTAGCGAACTAACAAACTAACTAGCGAACTAACTAACTAGCTGAATACGTAACTAAGTGTCTAACTCAGTTGCCTACTAACTTACTAACTGAATCACCTCTACACTACAGAAAAGAAAAAGAAAAATGAATCCCTAAGATAGTCGATTTTTTCACTGACTGACTTTCCTTCCACTGTAAAGGGCAGTTTAGACCCTCAAGTCTTGTAAAGGCCGAAGTGTTTGCACACGATCGACTGCAGTGGCATATTTTCCCCGTATTACTGACTCATTTTTACCTGCTGTCGTGGGCAGTCTGGAAGTGCATTTCCAATTCAAATGCAGATGATACTGCAAATAATAGAGTGCTTGGGAGTTTGGCTTCAAATTACATCAAAATAATAATCATAATGAGTTCTGTGTAGGCGCTTTACCCAATTTCTTTAACTGGCTCAAAGTGGCTGAGTGTTTTTGTTTTTTGTTGTTGTTGTTTGTTTGTTTTTTTTTCTCTCGTTTTTTCTTTAATTGGCTCAAAGTAGCTGAGTGGTTTGTTGTTGTTGTTGTTGTTGTATCGTTTTTTCTTTAATTGCTTCCTTTCTTTCTTTCTTTCTTTCTTTCGTTCTTTCTTTTTTTTTTTTCTTTCTTTCTATTTTAAATAAATATATGCATCGTACAGAAATATGTTGATTGTATGCTGTTCTAATGGAGAGTTGATTAACGAATATACAACTTTTTTCAGTATTAAAATTATGGTGCCTGTTCATGTATGTGTGTGTCTATGTGGGTTTTTTGTGGATGTAAGTTTGCATGTGTTTAAATGACAGTATGTGTGGGCAATTTCACAACTACGAACCAATAGTGGCTGAATGTTCTTCTGTCAAAAAAACTTTTTCCCCCGTACCTCAGTTCTACAGTGTTTATGCTTCGTGAGAGAAAAAAAAAAAAAAAAAACTTGGAAAGATCATTAACAGGGTTTATCAGTGAAGCAGAAGTGTTTCCATCTGAATTATCGAACTGTGAGGGAGCGACCGGAGCTACCACAGGCCAACGGTCAAGGCAATTAGTGTATTTTACAAATATCAAAGGCTCTTGTTTGCAAACCAAATCAAATTACAATATACAACAGCCATTTTGTCGTTAAAACAGACGTAAAAAGGTCGTGAAAATAGTTCTTCCCGTCAGCCTACCTCCACCCGCCCCCAACCCCTTTCCCTCTCAGCTTTGGCTATGCAGAAGTTTGCAAATAAATAAATAAATAAATAAATAAGACTAATAAACCCTAGAACACGCCGAACTTGAAACACATGACCTAGCCTCGGCGGATGTTTGGTATTAAAATCGTCACACCTTGAACAAAGAAACAGCAAAAAGCCAAAAGAAGGTCACCGTAATTTACTGACTTGCGACATTTTGAAAACGAATCCATTCCAAGATTGCCTATAACAAGAATTCGCAGTCGCGTGCATTTGACAAGCCTTATCAGTAACCCTTATCAAAAACAGGTTTCACCCCCGCCCCCCCCCCCCCACCCCCCAACACGCATACTACACTGACACACGCCGCCCACTGGCATAACTGAACACTGTTTATAACCCCAAACTCTTCCGTCGGGGGGAGAAAAAAAAACTGACCAGGAAGAGGACAGTTCAACTCTAAAACCGTCATTTTTCGAGCGCATGTGTCAGCATTGACTCACTGAAATCAGTCGATAGTTCGGGTCTGAATCAATGTTGCCGGCTCGCACACTGCCTGTCGGGATAGGTGACGGCACCGGCACACACACACACACACACACACACACACACACACACACACACAAATTCGGTAATAATTTTGTCCCTTCTCTGGCTGTTGGCACACGTCAGACGAAGAGAGACAATTTCGACAAAATTGGTCAAGTGTGTGACCTGAGTTTCTGCCCCTTACGTACCGGATGAGTAAAGGTGGTGCGTGTGTGCGTGTGTGCGTGCGTGCGTGTGTGCGTGCGTGCTTGTGTGTGTGTGTGTGTGTGTGTGTGTGTGTGTGTGTGTGTGTGTGTGTGTGCACGCACACGCGCGGGCGAAGGTGTGTGTGTGTGTGTGTGTGTGTGTGTGCCGGGGATTTTGTCACAGCTGTTGGCGAGGTATGTGCCTTGTCACTGTTTTACGAACATGCATGCATACACCCATAGTATGCTGCTGAATGTCCGAGTGGCGAAACCAACCAACCACACACACACACACACACACACACACACACACACACACACACACACACACACACACACAAACACACACACAAACAACAGACACTCAGTGACACGTGTTTTAGGATGCAGATTCTGTATTGAAAGTCAGGCTGATCAGCACAGAGAGAAGTAGAATAATGTCCATAAGACGCTTGCCGACACAGGGCTCATCGGCTGTTTCTTCAGCGGATCTCCCCACTTAGAACACACACACACACACACACACACACACACACACACACACACACACACACACACACACACACCAGTTTTGTCAATGGTCAGCGGAGGAACGTCATACACAAAGTGAATACGCTCTCTCAGTTAATGAGCTGTTGCACGTTACGTCATCAAAACGTACTTGGCGGACAGCCCCGTGCTTTACCTATGGGGAACGTTTTGTCTGTCCGCCACGTGTCTGCCAGGTACCCATGCTACGGTCCTCAGTGGCCAGCACATGTACCACGTGACACACAAACTGAATGAGCTCTACTGGCTACGTACCATAGATGCAACATAATTAAGGTTGCAGATGATACACTAGAAATGCTGTAAAATTCACACCAAAAAAAATCACAAAAATCAGGCAGCCATAGACTCATGTGTAGAGTAAATTTCAACAAATTCCAATATTCCGAGTTTTTTTGGCAATGTTGGCAGCAACCACATACCCCTTCATTCCACTGTCGTCTGCTGGCTCCTGTGCCAGCCGCGCAGAGTACAAATAGTCCACAAGCCAGGCTCATTTTTCCCTATTTTACTATTACCTGACATGAAACTTGTTTACAAAGCCAACAAAAAGCACCAGATTGCTATTTTTTTACTCTGCACACAAACAAAAGGGCAAAGATTTTCTACTATATTTAACGTAGTTCTTACTACATGACCCGGAAGCTCTTACTGGTCTGTAACCGATACGCACCTTGCTACATTTCACAGATGGACGTCATCAGAGTGGCACAAATGCCGTCGTTCCACTTGTAGCCGGCGGCTTTCCAAATCGTCCCGCAGTCCTCGTCATTATGGCTATCGTTCGGCTCTCCGCTCTTCCAGCTGGTGAAAGTCAGGGGATCAAAACTGCCGATCCATCTGAAGGTTCCCTCTTCGAAGGCGTCGTTCGCTCCGGTCCATGTCTGGTCAACTGAGGGCAACAAAACCATGGGACACTTCGGCTACGCAACACAGATACGGATTAAAAAAAAAGAAGCTTTATATTGCTGTTAAACATAAAGCTGCGCATGGCACCCTACAAATGTTTTCTAGTGCAGGCACACTTAGCCGCATATTGCTTGCGCGGCTTTAAGCGCTAAAAGCTCACTCACTCACTCACTCACTCACTCACTCACTCACTCATCCTTGCTTCTATTGTTCCCTATCCGCATCGGCCATAGGTCGATTCATTTTCGATCACTTTCTTACCAGTGCGGACATTCGATTTAAGCATTTTATTCATGGATCACCGTCAAGCAGCAAACAGTGCGGACATTCGACCTAGTGCTGTTCCTCCCTGGTCATGGGTGGAATCCACGGAGACCTCGAAAGCTGGGGCATTTTTTATTATGCGTGATGCTGGAGATGAAGATGATGGTAAGATGATGCTATGGAGGTCCGTGTGGTTTGGGACTGCGGGACAGGGCCGTATTCCACGCTTCCAGTCATAAATATCCCGGCGTTAACCAGGCCCGGGAACTACGGCACCTGCGGTGCCGGCCGTGTAATCATCCACATCGTAAGACGTGTCATACCAAGGGAAGCACCCCCAAAGTCACACCCCGTGAAGTGGGTGAATCTCGGCTGTATGGCAACAGCCTCCCATTTGGTCGCCCTATAGCACACCCGCTCTGGGTAGGAGCCGACCTAGGTAGGAAACATCCCGCTTGCCCTGGCTGGGACTCGAACCCGGGTCTCTCGGTCCATGGTCCGAAGTGCTAACCACTACACTACGGGGACCGGTACGATCTGTTATTTTTGCGCCACAGCGGACAGTATTCAGGACAAATGTCTTGTACTTTCACTTGTCATCCAGAACATTTCTCCTATCCTAGTATTATATGAAACCTTGTACGAGTGAAAGAACTTACAGTTCAGCGCCTGCAGCTTGCCCTTCAAGAAACTGTTCTCGCCTGAGTCACCAATCTCCACCAGGTTGGCCTCAGGGTACATGTCTTTGCACGCTTTCTGCAAAAAGTAATATCATACAGTCACTATTGAAACTCAACCCCTATAGCGATACTGGACGTCCTGGCGTCACCTGACCTCAGAGTGAATTAACATGTAGCGTACAAGCCCATGGCCACGCCCTCTGAATCTACGTGGAAACCCATCTGATTTCTTTCTGTCGTGCAATGGCACAAGACGGTAAGTCTTTTATGGGAAAAGGGGTTATTTCTTCTTCTTCTTCTTCTGCGTTCCCTGTTCTGGACTCCGCCTCAGATGATTAGGTTTGTGGTCTTTATATAAGCAGTGGTCTTCAAGAGGTCTGTTTTGCTGCCCCAGAGTTTCTCTGCCAGTGTGGCTCCGTTCGGTCAGTGTTGTGTCCTTGCTTCTTTGAAAAGGGGGCAGGACTGCAGAATGTGTTCCGGGGTTTGAGGGGCTGTTCCGCACGGACAGTCTGGTGAGTGTGACAGCCCAAGGCGGCACAGGTGGGCGCGCAGTCTGCAGTGTCCAGTTCGTAGTCTGAAGATGGTGGTCTGTTCATAACGCTGGAGCTGTGGCATCTGGTCGTTAGATGGGGGATTGTGTTGCGCCGTCCAGATTGTCTTGTACTGATGTTTTACCAGAGTCTTGGCTTCTGTGTAGGAGACTGCCTGCTGGGGTTGCTCTTTTCTGCTGCCAGACTTGGCCAGTCTGTCTGCCTCTTCGTTTCCTGTGAGACCACAGTGAGCAGGGATCCACTGTATGGCAACCTTCATCTGTTGTGAGAGGGCAGCTAGAAGGTGCTGTGTGTCTCTTTCCAGCTGCTCACTGGGTGACTGCAGGCTTTGGATGACGGATCTGCAGTCAGTTAGGAAGACGACGTGTGTGGGCAGGGGGGATTCTCTACCAATGAGCCTGGCAGCTTCTCGGAGAGCATTGACTTCAGCCCTGAAGTTTGTGGATAGTCGTCCAGCAGGCATGGGGCTTGTTGTGGTGCGGCCATCTGGGTGGCGGATGAGAATCCCGCTTCCTCCATTCCTGACTGCTGAGTCTGCGGACCCGTCAGTATAGGCGTGTGTCCAGACTGACATGTTGTAGTCCCGATCCAGCATTTCTAGTGAGAGGGATCTAAGCGTGGCTTGTGGCTGGTCGTCCTTGCTGGTCACTCCTGGAACATCTGTAACAAGGAGCACCCCTTCCAGGTTGGTGTCCCATTCCTCAGCTGCTTGGAGTGGCTCTTGTTCTTCAGGAGTGGATGGCAGGATGTCCATGTGTGTTCTCATCAGCTGTTTGGCCAGGTGGTTGAAGCTGCCTCTTTTCAGTCGGTTCTTTGTGTGTTCTTGGAGGTGCTGGTGGGCGGGGTGGGTGGCTAGTCTTTTCGGTTATTTCAATAGCAAAGGCCGCCTGACGTACCCGGTCGGCTCAGACCGGTGTGTCGCCAATGCTAAGGGATGACATTCACGTACCCCAACCCCAACTATTCAGCCCTCGTGTCCCGTGAGTGATATCCAAAAAGTAGTATCGTACCTGAGCGTCCACCCAGTTCTTTTTCACGGTGTTGAAATAGTAACAGGAGTCTTCGTACCGTTCCCATCCACTGGGGCAGCATATCTCTATCCAAAGCCAAGACAGTAACATAGGCATGAAAATGGGAAGGTGGGTTGTGTACTCTGACGTGTCAGGTACATGTGACGTGGTATGCGGAACGATCATTACGAATGACGAATGGCGACAAACAAACAAACAGCAACAAAAGCTTAACCAACCAGACAACAAAAACGATACAAAACAACCAATCAACCAAACAAACGCTTTCGACAATGCGTCGGAATGGCGGGAGTCATAGTGAATTTACCTGATGTCCCGGCCTGCAGCCGTTTTACAGTGACACACAGTGCGAGTCACTGTCTGCAGTAAACACAGTGAACGCACACAGTGAGACTCACTGCCTGCAGTAGTTATACACAGTGACCCACACAGTGGTACTCACTGTCTGCAACGTTATACACAGTGACACACAGTGCAACTCACTGATTGCAACAGTTATACACTATGACAAACACAGTGGGACTCAACGCCTGCAGTAGTTATACACAGTGACACTCACAGTGGAACTCACTGCCTGCAATAGTTATACACAGTGACATACACAGTGGGACTCACTGCCTGCAATACTGAGTTATACACAGTGACATACACAGTGGGACTCAACGCCTGCAGTAGTTATACACAGTGACTCACAGTGGAACTCACTGCCTGCAATACTGAGTTATACACAGTGACATACACAGTGGGACTCACTGCCTGCAATACTGAGTTATACACAGTGAAACATAGTGGAACTTACTGCCTGCAATACTGAGTTATACACAGTGACATACACAGTGGGACTCACTGCCTGCAATAGTTATACACAGTGACTCACAGTGGAACTTTCTGCCTGCAATACTGAGTTATACACAGTGACATACACAGTGGGACTCACTGCCTGCAATAGTTATACACAGTGACTCACAGTGGAACTTACTGCCTGCAATACTGAGTTATACACAGTGACATACACAGTGGGACTCACTGCCTGCAATAGTTATACACAGTGAAACATAGTGGAACTTACTGCCTGCAATACTGAGTTATACACAGTGACATACACAGTGGGGCTCACTGCCTGCAATAGTTATACACATACACAGTGGAACTTACTGCCTGCAATACTGAGTTATACACAGTGACATACACAGTGGGACCCACTGCCTGCAATAGTTATACACAGTGACTCACAGTGGAACTCACTGCCTGCAATACTGAGTTATACACAGTGACATACACAGTGGAACTCACTGCCTGCAATACTGAGTTATACACAGTGACATACACAGTGGGACTCACTGCCTGCAATAGTTATACACAGTGAAACATAGTGGAACTTACTGCCTGCAATACTGAGTTATACACAGTGACATACACAGTGGGACTCACTGCCTGCAATAGTTATACACAGTGACTCACAGTGGAACTTACTGCCTGCAATACTGAGTTATACACAGTGACATACACAGTGGGACTCACTGCCTGCAATACTGAGTTATACACAGTGACTCAAAGTGGAACTTACTGCCTGCAATACTGAGTTATACACAGTGACATACACAGTGGAACTCACTGCCTGCAGTAGTTATACACAGTGACATACACAGTGGAACTCACTGCCTGCAATAGTTATACACAGTGACAGACACAGTGGAACTCACCTCCAATTCCTGCAGCCGTGAGCTGACACAGGAGCGCCAAAGTACACGCAACCAACATTCCTTTCATTGTTACTGCAACTGACACAAAACAGAATATTAAGATTGCTCGTCGCTGTAAGAGCATATGAGTAGATTTTGACGAGAGTAGGCGTGAAAGTAGTGTAGGCTTCTGGCAACACTATGTACTAGGTGTCATTTATGGGTAAAAGCTGTGTCATGCAGAGGTCTTTAGCTATTTCAGAATCATGATTATCAATTGTTGATAAAAAGGTAGGTCGCAAGGTTTCAAATATCTAATTTCAATTAATTTGCAGAAAATCACGGTTTTATATCATTTTTTGAAATTACCGAAACGTTCAGCGACTGGATTACCAAATGCACTTTATTAGTTTATACCACTCTACCAGTATTACAAGTCATGGTTTAAAATCCGTAATTCACCACGCGTGGTTTAACATTGTACCCATGACAATCACACGTGAATTAACAATGTACCTGAAAAGGGCACATGCACTACCCCTAGCAATGTTCCAGCAGTGTGTTTTGGCTAAAGGATTTACGCCACGACAATGACGCAAAAAGCCACTAAAGAATAGAGAAGGAAACGGTAATGACTGCGAAGTGGTTACAAGTTAAGCAAATAAAAGCGACATTAAAAGGGACAGAAACCACTTAACTTTCACAAACTTTCACGTGCCGTCCTTTGTGAAAGCTAAGTGGTTCCTGTCCCTTTTATGTCGCTTTTATTTGACTAAAAAAAATAATTGACGTCACGACATGACAGAGTTCGACCTCGTTCGGGAATTAGGCTAGGAAAATTGCTGAACAAGGTAGAACAAATTTGATCCTAACTTTTTATTACAGATTTCAGTAGAACACATGCCCCTAATGCTGTGGTGGTCTCCGTGAATTTTTTCTCCGTCCGCGTCACCGTTAAAAACGACCGTTTATCTTGCCATTTTCACTATACGAGCCATATAAATGGGCTTTTGAGGGTGTGCACAAAGTATGCGTGTTTGCGGGTACAGAAATGCGCAGTACTCCACTCTAAAAACGGTTACTGTTAGACAAGACATTCATTGTTGACATACTGAAATTTTACCCCAATCAGAATGATGCTTCCTGGAAAATTGCGGCCATCAGTTTGGCCGTTGATTCAAAGGACCCTGTAAAACGGCAGTATTTGATGCTTGTGCACTTATCAGGTCACTGCAGGTATAATGTATCGCGGAAAACATTTACGAACATTGAACAGTTTAGTCAGGAAACGCTTCTTTGGTGTTGTGAAGTTCCCTTGTCACCGCATGTCCAGGTACGTATGAAATATGATATCCAAGTGAGCACTTTTTTCGGTAGCGATATTTTGGGGGTGTACTTACTAAAGTAGTTGCTGCGTTGTGAGTAGTGAACGATTTTTCTCAAAGAGCAGTGCACACTCAAGAATAGTATCCCAGTTGTGTCATATCAAAAGTTCATTGAAATCGCTTTTGTACTTTTGTCACTAACAGCCAACGAAAGTGCAACCTGTTTAATAATGGCTGCTAGTTCAGTACTAGCAAAGTGCAATGGAAATTATGTAGAGCACAACCTCAAGTCTATAGTAGTATGTGTCTGAATTCATTTCAAGTGTTATGACGTATGTTAATCACACGGCAAACATGTTTTCAAGGTCAAGGTCATTGGTTTGTCTGTTTACTCCAAAACATTTTACTTCATCGCTCAGAATAAGCATTTTGGTGCTGCTAACTTTTGTCCCCATGGTTTGGTGAGTTCACAACATCCTGAGAATAAAAATATGACTGCAAAATCTTCATAACTCAAGCGTGACCTTGACCTTTACTAGAGGTCACCAGAAAGGCATTCTTATCAATGCATATTAGGCAAATGTTATGCCAAAAGTTGTATTTACAAAATTTTCACCCAGTCTCTATGACTTTTACTCCCAAGGTCAAGGTCACCAAAGTTGTCCACAAGAAATCTTCTCTCTTTTTTTTTTTTTTTTTGCTGCCCCAACTCTTTGCCAGCTTCAGTGGTGTTCCTCCCAGGTCATGGGTGGAACCCACGGAGGACTCGGAAGCTGGGACAATTTTTATTATGCATGATGATGGAGAGGAGGATGATAGTAAGATGATGCTATGGAGGTCCATGTGGTTTGGGACTGCGGGACAGGGCCGCATTCCACGCTTCCTGTCATAAATATCCCGGCATTAACCAGGCCCGGGAACTACGGCACCTGCGGTGCCGGCCGTGTAATCATCCACATCATTAAGACGTGTCATACAAAGGGAAGCACCCCCAAAGTCGCACCCGTGAAGTGGGTGAAGCTCGGCTGTGTATCAACAGCCTCCCCATTGGGCCCATAGCACACCCGCTCTGGGTAGGAGCCGAACTAGGTAGGAAAAATCCCGCTTGCCTCGGCTGGGATTCGAACCCGGGTCTCCCGGTCCATGATCCGAAGTGCTAACCACTACACTACGGGGGACGGTCACAAGAAATCTTCTCATACAAACATCGTTTGTGCTAATTTTGTTTTGCCTGGTGCGTGTGACTGCTTGTTCGTTTGCTTATTCTAACGCAGCGATGAAAGAAAATGTTTGGGAGTAAACAGACGAACCGATGACCTTGACCTTGTAAACATGTTTGCCGTGTGATTAACATACCTCGTAACACTTGAAATGAATTCAGCCACTTACTACTGTAGACTTGATGTTGTGTTCTACATACCCCCCATCACATTTTGCCAGTAATGTATGCCAGTGATTTTCATTTGTAAACTTATGAATGTCCAAAAAAAGGAGGCAAAATAACGGCGTTTGTTCCCAAGGAAAAACACGTTGAAAATAAAAGAGATTTCACAGATTTGCTTTTGTGTCTATTGTTTTTCATTTGCATTTGTGTGATATTATTTTTCTGGAAGTTTCATATTAAGTTTGTCTAATTTCTGTACCTGTACCTCAAAACAGGAATTAATGAAAATGTCCGACATTTTCTGAGTGCGTTAGAATTTGATGCAAAAAGGTATCCTTGTAATAGTATTTCAGGGATGCTGGACCATTTCGCTAAAGTATGATGTGCGTCTGCAAATGATCTGTCAAGCGTAGCAGCTGCAGCAGCGTAATATGTCAGCCCGGTCCCCATCAGTAAGAGAATTGGCGTCTATATGGAAAAAGGAAGATTTGATAACTGAGAGCTTCTACAGGCAAATCTGTCGTCATTTCGTTGGACCACCACAGGGTGTCTTGCCTAACATATCCAGTAGTCAAACTTGAAGTGTGTGCACAATACCTGCTGCAGCGGCGTCATTTGTAATCTTTGCTGTGTATAGTCAATTTTTGAACCCAACCACAATATGGATTCCCGTCATTTCCCCTCACAGCCAAAAGGACATAGTGGATGGGCTAGTAACACGTAAGTGCCAAGCCTCTCCTCTAAAAGTTGGTCAGTAACAAAAAACGCTGTGTACACTGTGGCCGTCATATCTGGCTACTTGGTAACCTATCCCCGCAATTAATGCTCTGTTTAATTAGAAAAAAGGTGATTTAAGTCACCTATTTCAAGCAGTGAAGAGTTCATGAAATTTGATGTGGGATGCACGTTTTCCTTCTCCTGGAATCACTCTACTTTTTCCAATATGTAAAACAATGACAAGTTAAAACTGGTGGCTGCTAGCAGCAAAATATAAACCTACCCCCCACGCAGCATGTAATGAAGGAAGTGGAAAAAAATGGGTAAAATAATGACCGCTGTAAAGAAGACGTGCTTGTTTAGATTCACGGATCTTTCTTCATACGACTAGTCATTGTCTTTTCATCCAAGACAAATGTATAAAAGGAAATTGCATCAAGTGTAGCAATTATGGCAGGCTCTTTGGTAAGCACCGCTTTCAGCCCATATAGGGAACTGATAGCTTCAATTAACGGCCATCTATAAGCAATAATCTCTCATACAAGTTCTTGAAGATACTTCTGAAACACCGAGCATGTGCTCGAATATTTGCATCATATTATACTTGTTTTCGCGGATACACCTTATCACAGCAACCAATCAAGTGTCCCTACTCCCATCATTACGCATATTCAGCCATTATTAAACAGGTTGCACTTTCGTTGGCTGTTTGTGACAAAAGTACAAAAGCGATTTCAATGAACTTTTGATATGACACAACTGGGATACTATTCTTGAGTGTGCACTGCTCTTTGAGAAAAACCGTTCACTACTCACAAAGCAGCAACTACTTTAGTAAGTACACCCCCAAAATATCGCTACCGAAAAAAGTGCTCACTTGGATATCATATTTCATACGTACCTGGACATGCGGTGACAAGGGAACTTCACAACACCAAAGAAGCGTTTCCTGACTAAACTGTTCAATGTTCGTAAATGTTTTCCGCGGTACATGTCACCTGCAGTGACCTGATAAGTGCACAAGCATCAAATACTGCCGTTTTACAGGGTCCTTTGAATCAACGGCCAAACTGATGGCCGCAATTTTCCAGGAAGCATCATTCAGATTGGGGTAAAACTTCAGTATGTCAACAATGAATGTCTTGTCTAACAGTAACCGTTTTTAGAGTGGAGTTCTGCGCATTTCTGTACCCGCAAACACGCATACTTTGTGCACACCCTCAAAAGCCCATTTATATGGCTCATATAGTGAAAATGGCAAGATAAGCGGTCGTTTTTAACGGTGACGCGGACGGAGAAAAAATTCACGGATACCACCACAGCATTAGGGGCCTGTGCTCTACTGATTTCTGTAATAAAAAGTTAGGATCAAATTTGTTCTACCTTCCGCTATATAAAAAGCCTAATTAGACTCGCCTAAATGGGGACGAAGGAGCTTTGCCAGTCGCTTGACGTGAAACTGTAGATTTCTTTGCTGCGTTTTATCCACGATCGTTCGTGTTTGTGACAATCCCTAGTTCCAGTTCTATTCTAAGACGGAGTCTTCGAAATGGCCTTGCTGACTTCTCAAAGCCTATGGGCAAATCAAAGTAAAGCACCTCTGTCAGAGATGCCGCGTGAAGCGTTTGGATTGCAGATGTCAGCTTTCAAATCAAAGAAAAGCAGGTAGCAACGTGGTATAAATAATTTTCCCAATTCGGTGCCCCCGATTAAGTAAAATACACCACACTCGTTTGTTGATTGCGACCGAAAAACTGCTCGTTAAAGACTCGCAGTTTTCCGGCCGAAAATCAAGAAAATCGTGTGGTGTGTTTTCCGTAATCGGGGGTACCTCATTGTTAAAACTTCATATACCCAAAGTAGACCGAAGCTAACGTTAGTGTAGACGAGAGTACCGGGTTTATATAGCTCAAGTCAAATAGTGAATGTATGCTCACCTGATATACGATGATTTCTGTTTCTGTGAGACGTGGTTTCAGGCTCCAACACCACAGGAACTTCTTGCGTCAGTTATGTTGTCCAGTCTTTATATAAAATATATAACGGCACCTGAACCCGATTCAGCTATTGTGTTTCAATCAGATAACCACTACTTTCAAATAAGGGTAATGGAAACATGTTGATACAATCGCCGCAGTCGGAGTACTGGCACTCGTATCTCGATCAGAACCAGAGGGGTTTCTTTGGGTTTTTTTTTTAATTTGTCTTTCATTTCAATGTTCATCCTGATGGCATAGTGTGATGGAGTGTCAGTGATGCAGATTGCACCTAAATTGCTCCATCAAACAATACATAAATGGTTGCTCATGTCATTATCATCAGCACTGATCGCTGCAATATATTGAATGACACTCTCACCCTGTCGCCGCTCGAGTGTGTGTGTGTGTGTGTGTGTGTGTGTGTGTGTGTGTGTGTGTGTGTGTGTGTGTGTGTGTGTGTGTGTGTGTGTGTGTGTTGGTGTTGTTGTTGTTGTTGTTGTTGTCGTTGTTGTTGTTGTTGTTGCAGGCCATTTGGTCTATACGAACATGAGAAATTTTCATGTGTATGAGTTTTGTCTCGTGCCTCTTTTGCCTCCAATCTTCGTGTGCATCTCATTACTGTGCCAGCATGCTGGTTTTGCACGCACAGTGTTTCTAAAAGCATCAAACTATCCACATTAATAGTGCCTTTGTTAGCATCTGATAAATAACAGAACAAAGCTCTGTGTGTGTGCGTGCGTGCGTGCGTGTGTGTGTGTGTGTGTGTGTGTGTGTGTGTGTGTGTGTGTGTGTGTGTGTGTGTGTGTGTGTGTGTGAGCGTGTGTGTGTGTGTGTGTGTGTGTGTGTGTGTGTGTGTGTGTGTGTGTGTGTGTGTGTGTGTGTGTGTGTGTGTGCGTGCGCGCGCGCGCAACAGCATAAACAACAACAGCAACAACAGCAACATCAATAACAGCTGCAATCTGGCTAATTGCCGCGAAGTATTTTCCAATGGCGTCTCGATCCACATTAGTGTTGTTTCGGAAGTCGTAACCCAGGCCTCCACTAAAACAGAAAATTCACTATCCCGACAGGGAATGATAACCAGAATAATCATGTCGATGGTTTTTACGCAGTTATTGGTCGGTTGGTTGGTATGTACCGACTAATCTTCGTTAACACATTTCGTGCCGCTAACACGCATCCTACGTTTTTTGACTGTTTTTCGGTTTTGGCCCTGTATGCAAAAAATCAGGCAAGATTTTGGGCTTCTCAACGCCGACATGAATTAATTATGTTATTTTTTCAGTAAGGCCATTGGTAGCCGCGAAATAGTCTCTGTTGCTTGCGCGGCGTTAAACCCTAACTAACTAACTAACTAACTAACTAACTAACTAACTAACTAACTAACTAACTAAGTATACCTGTACAGGTTTTGTCAATGTCTATCATCATGCAAAGTTTGATGCCTCTGGTACCCATACATTCTGAGAAAATGGCAATTTTAAAATTCCACTGAGACAGCTTTGATGACCTTGACCTTCAGTCAAGGTCATTCAAAATGGTATGTCTTGAAAGGTCTTACTGCTTTTTATCAGCAAGCCAGGTTGGTGCTTCTGCTGTTCATTGTTTCTGAGAAAACCCCAATGTTAAGGTTTTGGAAGGTTTTCCGCAAAACAGCTTTCATGGCCTTGACCTTGACTCAAAGTCACTGACTACAGGTATGTCAGTAAATGCGATGTCAATGTCTATCATCATGCGACGTTTGATGTCTCTGGCTTTTCTAGATTCTAAGAAAATGTCAATGTAACATTTCCAAACAGACAGCTTCAGTGACCTTGACCTTGGGTCAAGGTCAATCATTATGGTACGTTTTGAAAGGTCCCATGGCTGTCTATCAGCTTGCCAAGTTTGGTGCCTCTGCTGTTCATTGTTTCTGAGAAAATGCTAATGTTAAGGTTTTTGGAAGGTTTTCCGCAAAACAGCTTGCATGGCCTTGACCTTGACTCAAAGTGACTGAATACAGGTATGCCAGTAAAGATGTTGTCAATGTCTATCAACATGCAAAGTTTGATGTCTCTGGCTTTTTTAGATTCTAAGAAAATGCCAATGTAACATTTCCAAACATACAGCTTCAGTGACCTTGACCTTGGGTCAAGATCAGTGATTATGGTATGTTTTGAAAGGTCTTATGGCTGTACCTTGCCAGGTTTGGTGCCTCTGCTATTCATTGTTTCTGAGAAAATGCTAATGTTAAGGTTTTGGAAGGTTTTCCGCGAAACAGCTTGCATGGCCTTGACCTTGACTCAAAGTCACTGAATACAGGTATGCCAGTGAAGGTGTTGCCAATGTCTATCATCATGCAAAGTTTGATATCTCTGGCTTTTCTAGATTCTGAGAAAATGCCAATGTAAAATTTCCAAACATACAGCTTTTGTGACCTTGACCTTGGGTCAAGGCCAATGACTATGGTACCTTTTGAAAGGTCTTATGGCTGTCTATCAGCATGCCAATTTTGGTGTCTCTGCTATTTGTAGGTTCTGAGAAAAGGCAATGTTAAGGTTTACTGCGGACAGACAGACAGACAGACAGACAGACAGACACACACACACACACACACACACACACACACACACACACACACACACACACACACACACACACACACACACACACACACACACACACACACACACACACACACAGACGACGGAGGGCTATTACATAGACTCACTTTGTTACACAAGTGAGCCAAACAAATCGAATAAAATACTTCACTCTCTGATGATCATTTTCAATATTCCCTGCTTCATCAGTGTTATCTGTAGTCATTTCAGTACACACGCACACACACACACACACACACACACACACACACACACACACACACACACACACACACACACACACACACACACACACACACACACACACACACACACACACACACACACACACACACATACACACACACATACACACACACACACACACACACACACACACACACACACACACACACACACACACACACACACACACACACACACACAAACACACACACAAATCGAAACAACATGGAAGTATACAAGTATGCATGTGCTTGTCATTGTTTATGTGAAATCTTGAGGGGGTAGGGTAAGATGAGGACATAATGAAAGCTTTGAAAATGGCACTTTACTTGTCAAGCAAATAAAAGCGACATAAAAGGGACAGAAACCACTTTACTTTGACAAAGGACGGCACAGGCCAACGTTTCGGCTTTCGCTTTCTTCAGGACATAAACAAATGGGACATAACTTCAACAAACAAACAAAAGGTAACTCTGCGGACGTACTGACATACACGGCGCGGGGAAAAAAAAAAAAAAAACGGTGGGCGAGAAAAGGACCAGAAAAAATAGTAAAAATATCACAACACCCATCCTTTGGTGACAAAAGACCATGGACTGTGTGTGAAAAAAAAAATGTTAGGCAGAAAAGAACAAAAAAGAATAGTGAAAATTAGCAATCACAACACCCATCCTTTACTTGTCATTTTTTTATATTACAAACAAGACTATGTAATTTACACTCAATCACCAAAATTTGAAAAATATGTCTCGTTTTATCTTTTACTACAAAAAGGTTTTAGACCGATGTGGACTACGTGCGATTTTATGTCCAGTGTGTGTGTGTGTGTGTGTGTGTGTGTGTGTGTGTGTGTGTGTGTGTGTGTGTGTGTGTGTGTGTGTGTGTGTGTGTGCGTGCGTGCGTCAGTGTGCGTGTGCATGTGCGTGTGAGTAATTTCGCCAGCGGGTTATGGTTGTGTTCACAAAGAGTTACCGTATACAAATAATAATTTGCAAGCACCATATCTATCACAGCAAATCCATGTTATATACTCGCAATCCAAACACATTAGAACATAACAAATCAGTCATCACAGCATAAAACATAATCAATAAAACATCCTCTCTCTCTCTCTTGTACTTGATGCCGGCCATTTGTTTTTTTTTTTTTTTTTTGGCAAGAACATTTTGTTGTTCCCAGTGAAGAAACAATAAAACCGCACTTTTTCTGTAGAAAACTACATACACATACGCAAAACAAACAACACAAAAACTGCAGTCAGCACTCATCTTGAACAGACAGTAAGTGTGTTCAGAAAATAAGCGGTCTGGACACTGACACGGAACAAAGCTCTTGAGAAAAAGGTTTCGTTACTATACAGGGATGAAGGAAGATGGCAGCGGACAAACGAAGTGCCGCTCTCAAATTCAAACGTTCCGAAGACGATTCAGTCCTTTCAAATAAAGGGTTTTTTGTTGTTGTTTTTTTTTATCTTAGCATACACTGGTTTGTGTGCTGCTGTGGTGTGTTCTCTGTTCGATAAATTGACGGCCATGGTCATTTTACATCAGTGAACGCCATGGTCATTTTACATCAGTGAACGCCATGGTCATTTTACATCAGTGAACGCCATGGTCATTTTACATCAGTGAACGCCATGGTCATT
The DNA here is from genome assembly GCA_018292915.2 of Batillaria attramentaria. NCBI lineage: Eukaryota > Metazoa > Mollusca > Gastropoda > Batillariidae > Batillaria > Batillaria attramentaria. Next base: position 482,091 of record JACVVK020000362.1, read on the forward strand.
TTACATCAGTGAACGAAACTTAAACAAAAACCCATTGGTCAAGCAAAGTGCCACACAAATTTAAAACTGATGGACAACTGAGCCGCAAAACGCCACTATTTTTTTCATTTTTTATTTTTTGCAAACGAGTTCCAGTGGTTGGACAGACGAAGTGCCATTAGTAACGAAATGGAATCGATGACAATCATACCAAGCTATCGGAGGTGCACGTCGAGGCAGGCATACAATTTAATGATACTTCCCTCTGAAAGACTGTGCCCCCGAGAGTGAAGAGAGAAAGAGTTCTCGCCCTTTGTTCCCTGCTCGTCAGACCAGATACCATGGACAGTCTTTGGTCAGACCGACTTCCCAGGTGCCTGCCTTGCACAAGCGGGCGCTGCGAAAGTCGTCAGTTCCGCTTGACTAGTGACGACACAGATCTACGTCTGAGGATGCACGTGCACAGATCGGGGCTGCTGGTCACTGCATGGTCATTGTCAGTCTTCAGCGTCAGTCTAGCTGGCTGTGGTACCGACCAGTAGAAAGGTGTGCCTCCGTCTATCGGCTTTCCACTTCAAGTTGTGGCGGGAAATGGACACACACACACACACACACACACACACACACACACACACACACACACACACACACACACACACACACACACACACACACACGCATTACTGTACGCACAAATCAATGCACCCTCCACTTCGTTCCTGCACTCCCCCCCTCACCTCCACCCCTCCCCCCACCCTCACACACACACACACACACACACACACACACACACACACACACACACACACACACACGCTCACACACACACACACACACACACACACACACACACACACACACACACACACACACACACACACACAATGCTACTGCCACTACCGCTACAACTACTGCTAGGTCTACTAACGGAGTAGATTAGGCAAGCTAGTGTTGTCTTGCAATACAGCTCACTGCCGAATGCAGTCTGGGGCAGTCAGAGTGCAAATTGTAAATAACTGAAACTAGCTTGTCAGTCTGGAACCCCTGGGACAGACCTAAAGTTAGTGTTGTAGTTTATTTGGGAACTAACCCCCATCACACACACACACACACACACACACACACACACACACACACACACACACGCACGCACGCACGCACGCACAACCTTACAAGCATCATGAACATCTTCAGTAACATGCTTATAGCCTTATTTTTATCACTGAGATCTGCTACCATCCCCTTTCTTTCGCTTTTTTGTTCTTTTTTTTTTCTATCGGTTTAGCTCAACTTAACAGCCACTGACTCAGTGATTGACTTGTAAGAGAGAGAAAATGTCGGATGGTCCCAAATGCCTTGTGATGCTCAGAAACTGGCATAGAAAATGCCGAAGGGGGAAGGGAAGGGAAGGGGAGGGGGAGGGATTCGGACGAGGGGAAGAAGTGTGTGTGTGGGGGGGGGGGGGGGAGGGGCACAGCACAGGCACAGCAGGTTGGTTGGAGTTACAAGCTCCGGGTGTTATCGGCGCTCCAATCAGGAGCCTGACGAAGGGAACTGGAGAACAGACAGACAAGATAACAACACAGAGATCACAACAATCATGTCTGGGCAGAGAGAGAGAGAGAGAGAGAGAGAGAAATTGCTACAGAGAGAGAGAGAGAGGAGGGGGAGGGGGGCGGGACGGGGGGGGGGGCTGCAAGGCAAGTACATGTCGATGCACTTCCATCAGAAACTGATTCACATATCACGCGCCGTGACACCTGAATACACTATTTCAAGCGCCCATCACTGCCCACTCACGAGCACAACTGTTCTAGCGTCTCTGTGAAACCCTGTAAACTTGGAATAATGAACCTTAGGTTTTGGTAAACCGCAAAACTTGACCTAACACGTTACAGTCTTGCGGTGTATAAGTTGTGGCACTTGTAAAGAAGCTGACCTGTAATAAAGCCCCCTGCCATTTAACCTCACTCATTTCTAACGGTACACCTCCACCCCAACCCCCACACCCACTCCCAAAGCCCCCTCCTGGCCTCCCCACCCTCCTTCAAACCCTCCCCCTTCCCCCCACGGCCTTCCATCACCACACCACCCAGCCCTATTCCCTTGCTTTGGGGCACTGACACGCAGACACACTGAGAAGAAAGGAAGGTAAGTTGGTGGCCGAATAAAATTCCTGCGGGCAGGTGATTCACTCAAGGTGAGATTTTGTCTGTGCACGAGGATGCCGCTTTGCCGCTCGCGTCTGCCAGTAACTGAAACTGCTAATGCTGCGCAGGTCTTTTTAATTTTTATGTTTTAACCCGGCACAATGATTATGTGTGTCATTAGTAGCTTTCTAAACCAAAGCACTGGATGTAAAGTGTAAACTGAGAGGGCGATCAGCTAGTGAGCGTGTAAACATAGAATGTCTGATTTTATGTTGCGGCCGGACTGGGGTTACAAATATGTGACTGGCTATCGTGGACTATGACGACAATGTTGTGGACTGTGCAATGACCATATGATGACGATGGTGAACTTTGAAGACGAGGGTCGACGCCACTGAATGTTATTTCGATTGCAGGTCGTGCAATACGACTGGACTGATATTACTATCGTGAGCCTTGTCGTGATGATATTGTGGACTGTATGGTGGTATGTGATGACGGGATTATGGCCGGACTGTGTGTTGGTGGTATTGTGGACTGTGTGATGAAGGTTGTGTGGACTGTGTGATTATATTGTGGACTTTGTGATCAGTGACGGCATTGGTATTGTGGACTGTGTGGTGATATGTGATGACGGGATTATGGCCGGACTGTGTGTTGGTGGTATTGTGCCGTGGACTGTGTGATGAAGGTTGTGTGGACAGCCGTGCGATTATGTTATGGACTGACGTGTGATCATTGACGGCATTGGTATTGTGGACTGTGTGATGGTATTGTGGATTGCATGTAGACGATATCGTGGACTGTGACTGACGTTTGGTGGCCGTTTTACGAGAAGAAATCGGGGTTCGAGCCCGGAAAATGTCTGTCAGACTCACAGGTCGCTGTGCCTCCTTTTGTTGAAGTGCCTCCTTGAACTGGGCTCCGTTTGTCGGTAGCGACATTTTAGTTCATCTAGAGTTTTCTTGGTAACAGACTGTACCCAGCTAGGTCTGAAAATGCCTACCAAAAGAAAACGGCGCCACTCAGGTCTTGTCCCGGTCCTGTGTGGGGCAATATATGCAACGCTTCTTCTGTACACGTTTTCAAGCATCGCAGCCAACCCTAAAACGGACGTTGCAACGATACACGTAGTATATTCTGTGAACCAAATGGGTATATACAAGAGGTTCCGACAGAGTTTAAAGAAGCAACCACTGATGTTGGACAGCGGCTCAGAAGAGTGGAACCTGACAAGACGCCAGAGGTCGAACGTTTCCGTCACAGAAACGTTCGACGAGAAGTTTGAAGAAAGAGAAGCTGACTTGAGTACAAGGTACTTTGGTTATGCTAAAAGCAGTTTGTTGTCACGGTCTCTTTCTTCGCCAGTCACACATAACTATGACGGTGTCACTGAATATACAAACAGGGTTTTCATGAATATCGACAAACCAGCCAAGCGAAAAGTCACAGGGAAAATGACAAAGCCTGACGAAAATGACGTTATATTCCGTGACGTCAAACGGCACAGCAAATACACAGAAGAAGGCAAAGTTCGTTCTGTACCGAAATCGCCAACCACCCCGATTCCTAATAACATTTCTACAACTCTAGCAAAAAGCCAATCTAAAACATCATCATGGCTGGATGGAAAATTCAGGTCGGGACACGTACAAAGAGAGGCCCAGAAAGGTAAGCAGGTGGGTTTTTTTATATAATGATTTTTGTATGTGTGTGTGTGTGTGCTTTTTAGTTTTGTTGATATTTGTTAACTAGCAAAGCGTGGTGTTTTTCCCGCTAGGGTGTTTTCACCCCCCTCATCCCCGACCCCCCCCCCCCTCGCCCGAGTACAGCCACTAATTTTGATCGCGATTGAGAACTCTTAGATTTTATGGCGAACAGACAGACAGACAGACAGTTTATTTATATACAGGCTGCCACTACTACTGCTGCTGCTACTGCTACTACTACTACCACTACGACAACTATTACTACTACTATATGCTACCACCACTACAACTACAACTACAATACCACCACCGCTACTACTACTACAGTCTGCTACTATCACTGATACGAGTACTTTTAACTTATGCACAGCATCACACAATTATCCCCATACGTCGACGAATAAATTGATAAATTGACATGCAATCATTGCTACTACATGTACTACTGCTGCTGCCGCTACTTCTGCTACCATCACTGCCTCTGCTACTTACTACTACTACTACTACTACTTCTACATACTGTAGTCGTCATCACCAGAACTGGTATTACTCATTTTCAGAAGACGCGGAGGTAAACAGACACAGAAGTCAGGCGGTGGTCTCCCTACAACCGGCGACTGTTCACCAGTGCGGGAGGCCCCTCAACGGCGTCGTCACGCAGGATGACGGCACGAGATTTTGTGCGAGATGCCGTTACCCGGACAACCGCCCCATACTTGGTAAGTCACGTGTTGAGGATTGACATGTAGCCAGATTCTGATTGACAGGTCAATATACAGCCAATCACAGTGCACGAACACAGACAAATCACAAATGTAAGATTGTCTGTCGGAGTATTCGAGGGTTCCCTGCTAGAACGTCCTATCTCTCTTCTTTCTATCCGTATCGATAGCAGGGAACCCTCGATTTGCTTGACAAACAGATCAGGTGGGTTGCCATGGAGACTCAGACGGCGTAACTACATGCCTGTGGGCCTCATGTAACTGACTGATTTTTTTTTTAAGGGTGATACGCTAATTCTGAGTGTTATTGTGAGTGTTATTGGATAGGAATACAAACCTAAAACATTCCAAGATCCGCTGTGTCATGGCCGTCCTCACGTTGAAAATTTTGCATTTCAACATCGCAGTGAAACATACCTATTTTCTTTCATCATAACGCCTCTCTCTCTCTCTCTCTCTCTCTCAAAATAGGCACCATACGTTTGCACACACACACACACACACACACACACACACACACACACACACACACACACACACACACACACACGTGTGTGTGTGTGTGTGTGTGTGTGTGAGAGAGAGAGAGAGAGAGAGAGAGAGAGAGAGAGAGAGAGAGAGAGGTTTCATGGCTTTAAGTATGCTCGATCATTTTGTTTTTGTTTTTTGTTTATTTGTTTGTTTGTTTGTTTCAAAACGACAAGTTTGAAAATTGGTCGCAAGACCAAAACTTGCACCGTTTTCAAATAAAGTTATTTCAACTTCAATTGTATTTCAATCTCTCTTTCTGTCTCTCTCTCTCTCTCTGTTCAGGGGAACTGTTCACGTATTACCTGTCACGCCTTCTTGGAATAGATAACGTTCCTCCCGTGATGCTCTCCCATGTGACTGTGACGTCAAATTCAACTTGGAAAGACCGAGCCTCCGATCTTAGAGAACTTGGCTGGTCACGTGACAGTTACGTGGCGCTGATTCTCTGGGTTCCCGGTCTCAACCGGAACAGGTCTGCACTGAGTGTACATCGATCCCTCATTCTTGTTTAGTCATGTTTATTCAAATTTCTCTATCATCGTTGCTGGTCACGACTAGTGAAATCTCTAAATGTCGAACGATAGAATGATAGAGCAGTCATCTGTAAATCTCGAAGATGACTTGTGAGTTGATTTTGTTTAAAGATACACACCGCAGCTTGTTCAAGCTCACAGATCGACCTAAGCTTATTATATATAAGAATATAGTCTCATTTAGATGTGAGCAAACTGATCTGAGCCCATTCCGGGCCGTCGTTGCAAAGATTATGAGCTAAAATGCAAGTCTATCACCTACTGTGGTTAACCTCACTGTTTTGAGCCATAATACGGTCATTGGTGTCACGTGACACCTAATTACCCTACAACCGTGAACACATGCACGACTGATGCGGGTTGGCCGGCACAGGTCAGCAGCCGATGCAGTCAATCATGATCTGACCTACTTACGATTCAAGTTTTCACGCCTAGCACGTGTGTGAAGTACTGGCACAGCTAACGCAGAAGCAATACTAACTGACGACAGGGTGAAATCCAATGTTGACAGGCACATCCGGGTGACCGTCAGTGAAGGGACGTCACCAGTTTGTGAGGCGCAGACGAATCAAACTGTTCTCGATGCCTGCTACATTTAAAATCGAGCAGGGAGTACAGTTCATATGGGGTCGACAAGTTTACCGAGCTCTAGTCTAAGATAGCCTTTGGGAAGACCTCTGGCCCATCAGTAGCGGCGTCTGTGCGAAACACTTTTTTTGAGACAGTGGGAGTTGATCAAGCGGCGGTATGTAACTTTCAAAAACGTTCAGCGTTATTTTATGTTGTGGTCAGTCATCCCTGCTACCTCGGTTTCATCTGTGTGGAAAATACACTTTGATCCACGTGCCTGCAATAGACCGTTCACTGAGCCACTGTCTTGTATTTTTCTTGATGTCCGATGATTAACGCGGAAGGGGCTTTTCTGGGTTCAGTAGATCAAAGGACCTTAGTAAGGTCACGTTCTCTTACGCGTTCTTTCCCCTGCAGCACACAAATTAAGTCCCTTTTTATGAATTCTTATCTTCTCATCCGGTATTCTGCGCTGTTAACAAATTTGAATGTCTCCCCACTGGAGTAAATTAAATGCTAGTCTATTTCCCTTTTAGGCCAGAAAGCCGCTTGGTTCAAATCCGCTCACGTCGCTTTTGCTGCTCTCCAATGCGAAAAGTCACAGCTTCACTGGCAGCTAACCTCTTGTTGCGCCCCCTCCCGCCCCCTCCCCCCTCCCCCCCCCCCCGGCATGCACCTCGGCCTACAAAATTTAAAAAAAAAATCACGCTTTTTCATGACAACAAAAATCGTGACAAACTAGCACACGCGCCAAACAGGGTTCCCCAGATAAACACCAAACATGACCCCACTTTCAATTTGTGTCCTTAAGGCCCCGATCCACGATCCCTCACGGCCGTACGGCACTGCCCGTTCCCGTGGCAACGGGGAAAATGTGACGTCATCGTCCGGCGCTGCCGTATGCCTGATGGCGATCCAGCATGTTCTATTTCATCCGGCGTGAGGCATCCCTCAAGCGTCCGGCAGCCGATGAAAATGCTTGAAAATCGCAGCCGAAACACGCGCAATGGAGCGAAAACTGCATTTATACGTACTTCCGTCCGGCAGGGCCGTATTGCACTGCCAGACCGTGTAGCGCTCCCCGCCGTACGGCATGCCTCATCAGGCAAAGTCATACGGCGGTGCCGTACGGCCGTGAGGGATCGTGGATCGGGGCCTTTACGCCTGTTGTTCGGCATTCTTTTCAGTATGCTGTTGTCGTGATAACTGCAATTTATCGTGTCATTACTGATCTTGATCTGACGTCAGGATGCCGCCTGCTGTTTCACTCGCCCTGGACAAGGGTACGGTGCTCCACAACAGATCCTTTGGACGTCACCCGAACTGCACGTGCACTTGGCACGACCAAAACTCTTCCTGTACGCACGGGACCTACACAGGGAGAGACATGGCCGAGGTGGCGCAGTGGAGTTCCATGACCATTTTGGACTACATCACCGCTAACTACGACAGGTGGGTCAAATTGTAATGCTGAATTCGTTGCTGTGTTGTCGTTGTTGTTATTTAAAAAAAAATTTTCAGACAGAGTCCCGAGCTCCATGCATATTCAATCAGTGTAAAATTGATTTTATAATGAGTATGTGGTGAGACTTGCTTGCCCGACAGTGCCCGGACTCTTCGTGTAGTTTTGCAAACTGAATTCTTCCTGTGGTTTTACTGGAAGCCGAATATATTATCATATCTGACCTTACGTGACCTTATCTGACCTGACTTGACCTCCCATCTCTTATCTCACATCAACTCACCTCACTGACCTCATGTTCATCGTATTTAAACTCAAACTGTGCCTGTTTTTTTTCAGGGCGGCAAGTTCACTACACACCAGGAGCTCAATCCGTAATGTAGGTCAGACGTCACGTGGCAAGTTTTGGCTTTTCGACAACGAGGCTGCCTTCTTCCTCTCTTACCAGCTGCTTCATCAGGGATCGCCGGCGGGAAAGTGGCTCGAGCGCGCGCACTCTCGTCTTCTCCGCAGCACGTGCGTGTTTCAACAAAACGTCATCCAAAGTGTGCTGAAATTGCAGCGGAGTTCGGACCCAGCAGACGTGCTTGAGGAGTATGTCCGCGTTCACGAACCTCTGTACGATCACGTGACAGTTGAGAATGACGCCAGTGAACTGCTTCGAGAATTTTTTCCACGTCGTTTACGTGACGTAGTGGACTGGATACGTCACTGCCAAGTCATGTGATGAAATGTTTTTGTTAGGACAGGAATGAAAATTGGTGACGCGTTTCCGACCGCATCTTGTATCAGTGTGTGTGTGTGTGTGTGTGTGTGTGTGTGTGTGTGTGTGTGTGTGTGTTTGCTGGCATGGACGACATTAAAGAAATGTCTGTGGCACCTAAAACTTTCATCCTGGAAAAATACAGCACGGTTGTAAATGTCACTTTTGCTGTCTGTTCCCTTTTGTCTGTTCTCTCTCCTACACACACACACACACACACACACACACACACACACACACACACACACACACACACACACACACAACGCTGTGAGCATGACTAATAAAATATTTATCCTCAGACCGACCGCAATCAAAACAATGTGTGAGAGGATGACAGAATGACTTCTAAAATTCAAGATACTTATGAAGTAATGAGGAAGAGTGAAAATCGTCCGCACATGTATACACCACGCCAAGTGAAGTTACCTAAACAGTGCATGGCACAAAAACCGTGAAAAAAAACAAAACAAGCAATAAGCACATTGGTTTTAGAGAGTCAGGGAAGGAAAGCCTGAAGAGATCTACGGCTTTACTTGTTCCAGTAGTTGTACATCTTGCTGTGCCGTTACACTAGTCGGGGGAAATTCGGACTGATCCTCCTTATGAGGAAACGCGTTGCTGTTTGCACAGTGTCACCATTTTCTTTCTCTCTTTTCTTTTCCTGTATACACGGCGTGTACTTATTTTCCATTCCACGACCTCTCGTGGATGGAACGGGATCTTTGACGTCACCCTTAATATCTATGCCTGCGTGTGTACGCGGAGGCGAGACAGGTGTTGTAAACGATTCTGCACGTTAATTTTGACTCGGTTTGGGGAGGAAAATTCCCAGCCAAATACTTGCCCATCAGAGGATTCGAACCGGTGCCCTGGGGATCAGCAGCGGACATCTTAACCACTAGGCCAAATCATCTTGTCAGTATCACTAAGAGGAGACTATTCCTTCATTGCAACAAGCATATCTCAAAACTAACTGGAACAAAATTGATGCGTCTACAGCACAAAGCACGAATCGGGTGTTCTATACAAAGAGCTCAGTGGGTGTAATATCATAGACGGGGCAACGAGAAAAAAGCCAGCACAAAATATCTAGCCCCAGCCCGGATTTAAACTCACGACCCGAGCATTGAAAATCCATCGCCGCTCTACCATTCGGCTAAAAGACACACGCCAGGAACAACTTGTCCTTAAGGGCCAAAAGCCATAGGACGTAAAGCAAGCTAATGATGATGACCATTCGGCTATCCCGGCTCCCCTGAATCCTAACGAAATGATGAAATGAGAGCAGACTGATCTACAACAAACAGAGCAATTATGCTTAGCTCAGATGCAAAGCAGCAAACTAACGGATTTATCGCATTCAGAGGCAGAGCACAAAATTGCCACGAAAAACGCATCCATGCTGCGGTTCCGTATATGCACGGGGGACAACTCATGCTGGCAATAATCTCTGAAACAGGCTGAAAATGTACTGTGCTGGTGAATGCGACAGAATCACCGCTTCTGTGCACACTGTGAAATAGCACGCTGACCACAAAGTTGTTCAGAACTGTCCACTTTCTTTGTCACCGAGCGTGTTTGTTTTTTCCTTCTTAGTGATTAGTTGTCTCGGCTCAGGTCTTGTCTAAGCCGCGACATAGTCTTTGTTGCTTGCGCGGCGTTACGCCCGAAATAACTAACTAACTCAGGTCTTGTCTAGCTTGTCAGTTCGGGTCATTACAGAGGGCAAGCGTCGTGAAACCCGATGGTACAGAGTTGCATCCCTTGTTACTGACGATGGTCAAGGGGAGGGTACTCGTAGGAAAAGCCGTCAGCGGCGAAAATTAGAAACCGTATGTATAACTGCCAGTCGCAATGAACAATCAACATAACGACATTTTCAGTGAGTCTAAACATCGATAATAACAACAATAATTATTTCACATGTACAATGTAAAGATCGCAAAGGAAATGGGGTGCAATGCTGATTACGAACACCAGAGTAGATTCTATCTTGCAAATAGTCATAAAATGACACAGCAAAAACTCAGCTTTTGCTTTGAGAGTTTTCACAATATAACCACCATTCAGGAATCACTAGATTAGGAAGTTCAACATACGTAATTCAACTTAAAGCTGCACTTTGGAATACCATTTATCCAAATAACATTTTTATTTTTATTTTTTATTTTTTATTTTTTTTGGGGGGGGGTCATCTTAGTCTTACGTGTATGTAAAACAACCAAACGTTAGATTCAGTAACAACATACCAAGACGTTGGTAATTTCACATCTACTCTGAGTATTCACAGTCAAACGAATAAAACTAGCACCTGAGGTCTTAGAATTACTAAACGCCGCTATATAATTTATTTCGTGAGATCCACATAATCACTGATCCCTGTTAAAATGCCACCCGTTAAAAACTCGATGAAATCACACTAAAAAAAATGTTCAGCCATTGGAAGTCGAGTATTTGAGGACGATAATAAATAGAGCTTGATATTCAGAAGATTAACAACATTTTGTACACCTTAAAACAATGCCCTGCTGCAGGTTATTTTTTCTTCCACAACATAAATAGTTCAGCCATTTCTTAAATTTTAAAGAGTATTTAACAATCAACCAAGGTAGACTTGTCCTTAACAACATTAACAATGAGGATCAGCATTCAATAATACCCTGGAGCGCTGTACACACAAAATACAAACACATGTACAATAGCGTAGCTGAAACAACCATGAATACACATCAAAGCAGTGAAACAGTATTCGATTTGCACCGCCGTTGACATTCAAAAATGCAAGGCATTGCAATCGTAGGTGAAACTATGAATGTCTTTAGTTGTCTAACCTATTTCATTTTTAATCTGACAATTACCTTACGTGTGTGGGTGGGTGGGTGTTTGGGGGTTTAACGTCCTTTTCCACCACAAAGGGTGATATCAAAGACGGGGCAACGATGAAAAAGCCAGCACAAATATTTGGCCCCAACCGGGATCGAACTCATGACCCGAGCATTAGAAGTCCAACGCTCTACCATTCGACCACCCCGGCTCCCCCTTACGTGTGTGTGTGTGTGTGTGTGTGTGTGTGTGTGTGTGTGTGTGTGTGTGTGTGTGTGTGTGTGTGTGTGTGTGTGTGTGTGTGTGTGTGTGTGTGTGTGTGTGTGTGTGTGTGTTAGGTTGTTGTGATTTCTATCTTAACAAGTCGGGAAAAATATATTAAGTTCTAAGCTGGTAAGGGACTGATGTCATGCAAACATAGCATCAACGTGTGGTTTTTTTTTAATACAGGTTGTTGCATTTTCGATCTTAACAAGTCGGGAAAAAATATATTAAGTTCTAAGCTGGTAAGAGACTGACATCATGCAAACATAGTATCGCTATCTACTACCAGTGCAATCGCTCTTGCAACAAAAGACGCAACATTTGCATTTCGCTCCATGCTGAGAGTGTTCTCAAGAATAAGTGTCAGAAGTAAGAGACGTGAACAGTTTGTCAACAACAACAAAAAGTGTTGAGAATTACATTAGCACTTCTGCACCACAAACGAACGCAGGCAAGTGAACAACACACAAGGAAAATAGCATATCTTGCGCCAGTAGTGAATGAATTACATTAGTTTGTTTTGCCATTGTAGTTCTCGTTTCCAACGATGGTCCTGCTGGGAGATGTTGCGTGCTGCTGACAAAAATTTATACCATACCGCGCACCATAGTGTAGTGTATATTATGTGCGGGCTTCGCACTTCATTTTTCGTCAGTCTTTTCTATCCCCATCTGGTGGTATTGGTCTTACAGGAATCACTGAGTACTTTCACTCAGAATTTTGCATGGGTTGTGGGTTCACCACTAAACCTTATGCGCGTTCGGTTTTGCCCATACCCTACTGTGTTTAGTCCATGCAGTGTTTTGTGGATCTTGCTAAAAATCTAGTGATAGACAGACAAACCGACGGGACACTGTGAACGGTGCACGCAAGTTGCATGGTGCTGGCACAAGGCAAGGCTTCAGATTGTCACCAGAATGGACATGAGGACTGTCAAGAGAATAGCTGCCATGTTGAATGCGACGTCATCAGCTTTTCCGGTGCTATCTGATACTGCAGAAAACGAAAAAAAAAAAAAAAAAAAAAAGCAATGAACAGCTGAAAGGGATTCACGAGCTAGCCTGATGTGAAAGCAGAAAAAGACAATTGAGTCATTTCACTCCATGAAAGGAAATGTGAAATTAAGGGGGTAGTAGGTATTGTAGTTTCCTCTCTCTCTCTCTCTCTCTCTCTCTCTCTCTCTCTCTCTCTCTCTCTTGTGTGTGTGTGTGTGTGTGTGTGTGTGTGTGTGTGTGTGTGTGTGTGTGTGTGTGTGTGTGAGAGAGAGAGAGAGAGAGAGAGAGAGAGAGAGAGAGAGAGAGAGAGAGAGAGAGAGAGAGAGCTTTTTAAAATAGGCGTTCTAAAAATCGCCGTTAATATTATTACTATACACGTAACAAGGACAAATGTTTCGGAACAACGGGAACAACGCAGTCCTTTCTTGTGTCTAATCCACGCTAAAACAGCCCAGGAACAAGTCGCACAGTTAAAACACACACACACACACACACACACACACACACACACACACACACACACACACACACACACACACACACACACACAGAGTGGAGATAGGTTACTGACCACAATAGTCCGTTCTGTATGACGTAAGGTTGGTCTTCCTCTCCCCTAATGCCGTCACTATGATAGAAGGGACGTTCTCTGTGGCGTCACAATCTTGTTTAGCCTGCTCCAGACACTCAAGGGCTGACGTCACTACCCTGCAGAACAAACATGCACCTATTATTATTATTATTATTGTTATTGTCGTCATCATCATCATCATCATCAAATTTATCATTATGTTGTAGTAGTTGTCGTCGTCGTCGTTGTCGTTGTCGTCTCGTCGTCGTCATCATCATCATCATCATCATCATCATCATCATCATAATCATCATCACCATGATGACGATGATGATGATGATTCCCCACAACGTACTGGCAGGCTCGTTCCTTCTTGTCCTGCTGGACAGCCTCGGTGGTCTCCCTTTGTTTATCTTTCGGGAAACAGGTGTCGAACTCATTGCAAAACACGCTCAAACCCGGCCCAGCCTGGCACATCACTGCAAAAAAAAAATAAATAAATAAATAATAATAATAATAATATATAAAAGAAGAAGAAGAAATGAAAACTGACTATCTGACGTCAACTGCCTCTACTGTTGTCAATAGAGTTTCATTGATACAGCATTGATCCATTCAACAGCACAAGGTCTGCTAGGACTGTTTAGAGCATTGTGAAACGGCGGGGATTTTGACTGTGTGTCGGTCGGGTGGCAACTTGGGTTGGAAGCAGAGGCGTACCGGAAGTCAGTAGAACTGCGCGATCTGTTTGCCTTCACGGCAACTTCTGACGTCTTGTCAACACAACTGGTGAGTTTGGTTATCTGTCTCTACTTGTTTAGGAAACATGACCATACCAAAACAACATGAGGAATTGAAGGCGATTTTTGGCTTTTTTTTAAAGCAGTGTAGCATCTCCCCCCCCCCCCCTCCGATCATAGTTATTTTAAGGAACCTGTAAAATAGATTTCGTAAAGTTTACCAATCAAGAGGAGCAGCAGACATGCTACTCCTTTCCTCCTTTTCCTCCTTATCGTGGTTCTGGGCGGAACCATCTCATTTGACGTCATCCCCTTTGACGTCATCATCGAGTTTGTCGTCATCGTCGTCATCTTGTTGCTTCCGTCACACCTTTCCCCTCAACGGCCTCCTGTTTTCCAGCGCTAACAGTCCGGGTGCTCCAACCTTGTTTATCACGTTCAGTAGTCACATTCCTGTGGTTTAGGTTCGAGTCTCCATTCCTCTGGTGACGGCAATGGACAATGGAAACAGTTCAAGGTGATACACTACTAAGGTGTCACCGTCTGCAAGTCACGAGGTTGTGAAGAGAAAGGGCGTTCTTTGCCTTAGTGAGGTCATCTGCTGATTCTGAAGGTGCAGTTTTCACTGTTTACATCCCAGACGACCTGAAAAACAAAACAAAACAAAATAAGACAAACAATTCGAAAAAAAATGGAAAACAGAGAAACTGACAAACTGTCAGACTGACAAAAACACAAACTGATAAACTGACAAACAGACTAACAAACAGATAAACAGATACATTCCGATTTTCACAAAACAGAAAAATCTTCCTGTTTATTAGCTGAAGGCCACACACACACACACACACACACACACACACACACACACACACACACACACACACACACACACACGCGCGCGCGCGCGCGCGCGCGCGAACGCACGCACGCACACACACACACAGCATTAACAAGATTCACTCCATAGTCCTAAATTTCAGCTTAAGTCTGTCAGTCAAAGTGCCTTAACTGCTTATTCGCTTTCATTACATTTTGTTGCTTTCTAGGCCACAGTAACTTTCAGGTCCAAGTGTCCTCTGTCCTGTCATAAATATCCCGGCGTTCACCAGGCCCGGGAACTACGGCACCTGCAGTGCCGGCCGTGTACTCATCCACATCCCGAGATTATGTGATAACAAGGAAAGCACCCTCAAAGTCGCACCCCGTGAAGTGGGTGAGTCTCGGCTGTGTGGCAACAGCCTCCCCATTGGGCCCATAGCACGCCCGCTCTGGGTAGGAGCCGACCTAGGTATGAAAACTCCCGCTTTCCTAGGCTGGGACTCGAACCCGGGTCTCCCGGTCCATGGTCCAAACTGCTAACCACTACTGACACACACGTGCAGTGTTAGGGAGCACATTCTGCAGAGACTGCCATCAGAGATTCCGTGTCAACAGCTACTTTCGATCAGCTCAGCGTTCTAAATTTGGAACGGAAAATCCAGCTCGTATCTCAGTCGGGGACTGAGCCGGGCTGGCCGAATGGTAGAGCGTTGGACTTCTAATGCTCGGGTCGTGAGTTCGTATCCCGGTTGGGGCCAAATATTTGTGCTGGCTTTTTCATCGCTGCCCCGTCTTTGATATCATGTGGTGGAAAAGGACGTTAAACTCCTAAACATCCACCCACCCTCGTATCTCAGTCTGTTATGATTGGATCATTTTTCAGTTCAGCGCGAGCTGGTCAGCAGAACACAACATGTTCTTGTACGTCCACAGTCAATATGGCGGAACAACAACAAAAAATATAATAATAATAATAGTAAAATTCTTGACGACAGACAGTTCTCTGATATTAGACAATTTTCTGAGATTAGAAGGGGTGCCAGAATAGTCGAGGTGTATAGCATCACTTGGGCTTTCAGTGCTCGGGTCCTGAGTTCGATTCCCGGTGGGGCCAAATATTCAGTTGTGCTGGCCTTTTTCTGGTTGCCCCGTCTTTGATATCAGCCATATGCAGTGGGAAAAGGGCGTTAAACCCTCAAATGCCCACCCTACCCTGATATCAAACAATTATCTGATATGAGACACACAGTTGGCGAAGAATTTCTCTTTCTCGTATGTGGCATCGTTCATTCGGGCCGACCGTCGGTCCTCTCCGGGTGCTCCGGTTCCCCCCCCCCCCCCCCTCTGCTTTGGAAATGTTCAGCCCACAAAATTTAAAAATAAATGCAGTTCTAAATTCCGAAACTTACATAGCTGAGATGACCCTTCGCACCACTGACGTGATTGTTATGTGCTCGTGTCCAATGTGTCAGAGAATGCGTGTGATTTTCGTGAGCGTGCGTGTTGCGTTCAGTTCGCGGCGCTTTGAGCCGATTCAAGACATTGGGTAAAGCGCCTATACAATACTCAGTTCTTCTTCTTCTTCTTATAAAAATTCCCTGATAATTTTCAAACAAATATCTCACTATAGTTTAAAGATTCCAGAACACTCCTGACATTTTTTGTCGAAAGGAAATATCTGCTGAGTTAGCTCGAATGTCGGTCATACGAGAAGGCGTGAGAAGGTGTAGCTGTATATAGGGAGTAAGCGGTACCACCAACCACATTATAAACACGCGTAGCTTCAGTTCTGGCTGGCTCGCCGACGAGTGGGTTGTGCTAATGACTATTGATTAGCGGACATAGACACCAGAGACAGCGCCTGCGCGATCGCTTATTAATTACACAAGGGAGGCCCACCACGTACGCGAGATATTAAAGACGGGGCAACGAGGGGGAAAAAAACAAAACAGTACAAATATTTGGTCCCAGTCGGGATTTACGACCCACGAAACGAACATTGGAGGTCCCTTAGGCGGATACGGGAGTGTTTTTAGTTCGAACAAACAGCGAACATGGTGTTTGTTTGTTGTTGTTTCACGTTCCTCGTGTGACATACGGCTTTGCCAGCATGCCTTTGCCCTCATCTTTCCGGGGCGTGTTTTGAGCTATTTTTCGTATTTGTTCGAAGAAAAACGTCTCCTGTGTGTCTTCTAGCCTTACCAATGACATCATCACGGTCACGCCGGGCAGAGGTGTTGGCAGCACTGAGAATGGTAACGACACGCTGATGGCCCTTAACGTTTACATTAACCCCAGAGAATATATCGCCCTGCGGCGCGATCGTTTATTACACAAGAGAGGAAAACAGACCCTTACCAGTGACATCCTCACAGAAATGGCTGAAGCGTTGCCAGCAGATTGGTAGCGATACGCCGATGGTCTTTTAACGTTACATTAACGGCTGTGACCTTTTTTTTTTTTTCTCCCTCGCTACAGTCCTCCACAACAACTCGGACCGATACCTTCCTTGCTAGCTGCTCGGGTTGTATTTTGTGCAGCCTGTGTTTCTGGTACATTTATCGATTACAAGCCACCGACGCCTACAAGGGTTTGGATGACGGCCAGATCAGCAAATCAGTGCCCACTCTCTGTAGTATAGCTTTCAACGGCCAGTCTCCAAAGCACAACACAATCCAGCACGGTTCCCCCCTGCACGCAGAGCAAGAAGCCAGCTGTGCAGACACAGTCACTGTCTCACACAACCCGAGAGGTGCTGGCCACTCGGACTGACAGACGATGACCTGCTCCACATCGCTTGCAAAGCACCACTCGTTGACTGCAGCGCGCCACGGCTGCCTGCTCGCTAGAACCCTGGCACCGACCAGCAACACTAAGTGTAGGGAGGGTCGTGCAAGGTCTCTTCAGATGCTGTTGTTTGGGGGACTCCGATCCGAGAAACTACTCTGTCGGTGACTGAATGGTTTTTTTTTTCTTTCTATTGTTTAGAAATCAACTCTATGCAAGAAACTTTGATTATCATTATGAATAATTATTATTTTTAAAATGTCATTATTATTAAAAGGTACTATTATGAAATGTTATTATCATCATGAAACATTATTATTACAAATGATATTATTATTATGTTATTATTATTAAATGTTATCATACTAAAAATAATGTTATTATTGAATGTTGTAATTCTTAAATCTATTATTATTATTATTATTATTTGAGACACGTGTGTCGGCTTTGCAAGGCAGCCGGCTGTAACGGAACGCTGGTAGAGCCATGAACTGTCATTGCTCGAGTCATGGGTTCGAATCCTGTCAGGGGAGACAATACAAACAGGAGCAACAACAACAACAACATGGAGCCTTTATGGCCCCGTCTTTGGTGGAGAAGGATGTTGCCACCCACCCACCTCCTCAACCACCACCACTGACCACCTCTACCACTACCACGATCACCACCAAACCGTCTACGAGTGAAGTCTTTCAGTGAAAAAAAAAAAAAAATTTGTGACTCCCATAGCAAAACCATTGACGTCTTTTCAAATGTTTTCCGCAATTTACTCCCAGGCTGGCAACATCCCACTAATGAAACAAATCTTTAGTCTGCATGTGGCTCAGACTGGAGAGAGTGCACCCAGCTTTAAAGCAGGCAGCGCCCTGGAGCTGGGTAGTACACACCGCGTGTTTAGCGGCACAGTGGGCTCTAGGCAGAAGTTAAGCGGGAAAAGAAAGCACGCCCAGAGCTAGAGCCTATTGATCTCAGGCAGAGCGCGCTGACAGACCCAGAAGCTCGCGCGCGCATCACAATATCGATTACTTGCGCCTCCCTGGCATCGTCCCGGCGTGCACTGCGACAAATCTACCACCATGTTGGTCGCCATGAGGGTGAGAGGAGTTTATAATTACATTGTAGCGTGAGCCTGCGAGGACACGCTGCCGGGGTGTGTAACCTTCACACCGACTGAGCCACCACGACACAGAATTTGAAGACGGATGATTGGAGTAGCGCAGGTGGAGCCGGTGTAACAAGCCATTATGTACTGCCCTGCTTTTTCGACTCCCGGGCAGTACAGTCTAGCGTCAAGGTGCGGGTGGGTGTGTGGGTGTTTAACGTCCTTTTCCACCACATACGGGTGATATCAAAGACGGGGCAACGATGAAAAAGCCAGCACAAATATTTGGCCCCAGCCGGGATACGAACTCAGAGAGCTACGCCAGCGGGAGCACGTGCTCCTGGCAGGGTCACCCAAGCTGGACAGGTCGAAGGGTAGAGGTCAGACGAATGTGGACCACCTCTCCAAGAGGCTAAACGGGTTTGCGTAAGGTTAACAGCCCTACCTGTAAAAAAAAACATAACGTTACAGAAGCATCGACAGCAACAAACCAAAACATTCACCTGGGCAAGGAAGGGTCTCCATCCCGGAGACCTATGACGCATTGCAGTGAAAGCCGAAAGGAAGCTGCAAGGCCGACCCCCCTTCTAACACCCAGGACAATGACGAGAGTAGCCACATGGAACATCAGGACAATGTATGAAGTAGGAAGGACCATACAAGTAGCAAGAGAGATGAAGAACTACAAGATAGGAGTACTGGGACTGAGTGAGACAAGGTGGCTACAGACAGGACAGCTGAGATTTTCATCGGGAGAGCAATTGCTGTACTCGGGACACACAGAGGATGGAGCCCCCCACACTGAAGGCGTGGCCCTGATGCTGGCACCGGAGGCACAGCGGGCACTCATCGGCTGGGAACCTGTCAACTCCCGCATCATCACAGCCAAATTCATCACCAAGAAGAAAGACATCAAGCTAAACATCATCCAGTGCTACGCTCCCACCAATGATGCGGAAGAGGAGAAAAAAGACGACTTCTACCAACAACTACAGACAGTGATAGATAGAGGAGGAGCCAAGGACATGACCATACTGATGGGAGACTTCAACGCCAAGATTGGATCAGACAACACAGGCTATGAGAACACCATGGGAACACACGGACTGGGACAGATGAACGAAAATGGCGAGCGCTTTGCAGACTTCTGTGCCCTGAACCAGCTAGTGATAGGAGGCAGCATCTTCCCACACAAGCGCATCCACAAGGCCACATGGAGATCGCCGGACCATGTCACGGAGAACCAGATTGATCACATCTGCATCAGCCGCAAGTTCAGGAGATCGTGGCGAGATGTGCGCGTGATGAGGGGTGCCGATGTATCATCAGACCACCACCTTCTTGCTACAACACTGAGACTTCGGCTTAAGAGACACACCAACGCCAACAACACACGGACCAGGTACAACGTTGGCCTACTCAGGAACACAGAGACACAAGCAGCATTCCGGATCAGCCTTTCCAACAGGTTCCAGCCACTGCAAGACCTGATAGAAGACAGTGGAATGGATATCGAGACACAGTGGGAACACAGCAAGAAACTCTGGCACGACACATGCGAAGAGGTCCTTGGCAAGAGAAAGACCCAACACAAGGAATGGATCTCTGCTGATACCATCCAGAAGCTGGAAGTTAGGAAAAAGAAGAAAACTGCACTGAACACGAGCCGAACAAGAAGAGCTAAGGCAAAGGCACAGGAAGAATACACAGCAGCTGACAGAGAAGTGAAGAGGAGCACCAGAAAGGACAAGAGGGACTACATCGACAACCTGGCCAATCAAGCAGAGGAAGCAGCCGGACAAGGGAACCTAAAAGACCTGTACCAGGTGACCAAGAAGCTCGCGGGCAAGTTTCAGCAGACAGACAAACCAGTGAAGGACAAGAACGGGCACCCACTGACAACAACTGAGGAACAGCTGAAGCGATGGGCAGAACACTTCAGGGAGCTGTTAAATCGCCCCATCCCTGAAACACCACCAGACATCCCACCAGCTGAGACAGAACTACCCATCAACTGCGACAAGCCCTCTAAGGCGGAGATCAGGAAAGCCATCACGACACTGAGAAATGGGAAAGCTGCAGGGCCAGACGAGATACCAGCAGAAGCCATCAAAGCAGACACAGTGACAGCCGTCAACATGCTGCACAGCCTATTCAGCAAGATCTGGGAGAAGGAAGAGGTGCCAGCCCAGTGGAAAGAAGGGATCGTCATCAAGCTGCCAAAGAAAGGGGATCTCAGGGACTGCAGCAACTACCGAGGGATCATGCTCCTGTCAGTGCCAGGCAAGGTTCTCAACAGAATTCTACTGGAGAGGATGAGGGAGGCAGTCGACCCTATGCTCCGAGACCAGCAGGCGGGCTTTCGCAGGAACAGGTCCTGCGCTGACCAGATCGCCAGCCTACGCATCATTGTTGAGCAGTCACTGGAGTGGAACTCCCCCCTCTACATCAACTTCATAGACTATGAGAAGGCCTTCGACAGTGTAGACAGAGAGGCGCTGTGGAAGCTGCTAAGGCACTATGGAGTTCCCGGGAAGATCATCTCCCTGATCCAGTGCACCTACAAAGACATGAGCTGCAGGATTGCCCATGCCGGCCAGTTGTCAGAAAGCTTCGAGGTGAAGACCGGAGTCCGCCAGGGATGCCTGTTGTCCCCGTTCCTCTTCCTCCTGGTCATCGACTGGATCATGAAGACCACCACAACAGGCAGGAAAAACGGGATACAGTGGACACTCTGGGCGCAGCTGGATGACCTCGACTTTGCGGACGACCTGGCGCTCCTGTCTCACAGCCACAGCCAGATGCAGGACAAGACTACATGCCTGGAAGCCACATCAGCCGGAACAGGGCTCAAGATCAACAGGAGGAAAACCGAGCTGATGAAGATCAACACCACTGCCAACACACCAGTCACAGTCGGTGGAGAGCCCATCAGGGAGGTAGAGTCCTTTGTCTACCTGGGGAGGGTGGTTGATGGACAGGGAGGCACAGACCGAGACGTCACAGCCAGAATCGGCAAGGCAAGAGCAGCAATGGTCATGCTGAAGAATATCTGGGCATCCAAAGTTGTCAGCATAAGAACCAAACTTCGCATCTTCAACTCCAACGTGAAGTCAGTTCTGCTTTACGGATGCGAAACATGGAGGACAACGAAGACGATGCAGCAGAAGATCCAGACATTTCTCAACACCTGTCTGAGGCGCATCTTCAACATCCGATGGCCAGAGAAGATCCGGAACGAAGAGCTGTGGGAGCGAGCAGGGCAGGAACCAGCGGCCAAGCAGATCCTGCGGAGGAAGTGGGGCTGGATTGGACACACCCTCAGGAAGCCAGCATCCAGCACCACACGCCAAGCCCTGACATGGAACCCACAGGGGAAAAGGAAGAGAGGCCGGCCTCGCAACAGCTGGAGGCGGGACACTGAGGCAGAGTTATATAAGCAGGGGACCAACTGGACTGGAGTGGCAAGAATAGCCCAGAACAGAGTGCGATGGCGAAGGGTTGTCGATGGCCTATGCTCCACGTGGAGCCAGGGGCCTAAGTAAGTAAGGGATACGAACTCACGACCCGAGCATTAGAAATCCAACGCTCTACCACTCGGCCGCACGGCTCCCTTAGCGTCAAGGTGCATTATCCCGGGTCACTTTCAGCCTCAAGCTGCTCAGACCCGGGTCGGTTCTAGCCCCAAGCTGCTTAGACCCGGGGCGTTTTACGCTTAGGAGTACCTCCCGCGTCAGTGTTACACTGGAAGCCAAGTTGGTGATCAGTTTGTTGCCTTGTGTGATTATAATACAAAGCTTGACAAAAGCCAACCCTGTGTTGGGAATCTGAGGTTTGCTTTTGAAAGCAAACAACTTGAACAGGAATGTTTACAGAGCCATCGTGGTGTTGCCTCTGTCATATCCATGACGGAGGATAAGTAATAAGTAGTTGTAAAGTTTCGAAAATGTCAAGTGAGTTATACATCTAAGACCAAAAAATAATCAGTCAAATTCAGTGAGGGCGGAGTTTTCATTGATTTTAATCTAAAAGAACGTAAGTCATGTTCGTACACCCCTTATTTGTTTCATTTTTATTTCCCTCCCCCCTCCCCCTCTCTCTCCTTCCCTACCCTCCTCCCCTATCCGCCCCTCCCCCCCCCCCCTCTCTTTCTGACCGGGACGGGATACCCGAATAGTAGAGCGTTGGACCCCCAGTCCTTGGGTCGTGAGTTCGAATCCCGGCTGGGGCCACATATTTGTGCTGGCCTTTTTCTCGTTGCCCCAAACACCACCCCACCCCACCGCCTCTCTCGCTCTCTCTCTCTCTCTCAAAAAAAAAAAAGGTCCTTCAAAAATGCAGCGCCGAAATTGTGGAACCCTGTCCCTGAGACAGTGAAGGAGGCAGTCAGCATTACCGCATTCCGGAAACGCCTGAAGCCGGACACATCTCTTCAGTGCCTCACGCCAGTAATCATCTGCAGCCTTCTTCTTCTTCTTCTTCTTTATCTTTCCTTTCAAAACCTCTCCCTAAGTGCCGTGAGCACTCAGTTAGGGTTGAGCCGTGCGCTATATCAAATCATCATCATCATCATCATCATCATCATCATCATCATCATCGTCATCATCATCATCTCTCTCTCTCTCTCTCTGCAGCATATATCCTCAATGATAGCGTTAAGCTTGTTCTGTGAAGAAAAATGCGGCATAAGGCAGTAACTCTGCATCGTTGCCTCTGTTTCTACCTTGGTGACCAAGAACGTAATAGTGTTTATTGTACATACTCTAGCGCTCACTACTTTGACAATGACGAAGAAAGACTCATTTATTTAACATCAGATTGTTCTAAACGTGGTGTACGTGTCGATCGTCCTGAAAACAGCTGGTAAACGACTCTACGTGTGAAGATAAGTGAAACGGAGGGAGAGCTTACATGATTAGTTCGAGTGGTTTACGGTGAAAGACTAACTCCGAGATGGTTCGATTGTTGGTATAGCTACCGAGCCTCCCTGTTTATACCACGAGCATTCAGACTCTTACCTCTACTGCTCTAGTCGCATACATTTTCTGCGACATTTTATTTTCTGGTAGGGTGATTAGTGACTTTTGTACCCCCTCAAAATTCTGCGCACTGACTTGGGAGGAAATGATGCGTAGGGCAGTTGAAAGTGCATGAGGTAAAGAAGAGTATCATTTATTCTTCTTTACCTCATGCACTCAAGCATGTGTTCATATACTGACATTCAAAAGTGCACTCGCAAATACTTCGCAGAGAATTTTCTGTGCGATATTTTTTTTTTTTTTTTTTTTTGCGTGATCCAAGGAAAATAAAATTTCATCCCCAAAAGTGAGCAAAACATCTGTGCACCGGCCGTGACGTATGAGTTTCAAATGTTTGAAATGACGCACTTTCTGATTGATGACGTAATTGGAGTGTGTTTTTGTGAACTCGTAAACCACTGAGTGGATATTATGGAAAGTCATCTCACACTTTGGCTCTCTGTTTCATTACTATTTTCGGACGTAAAGCACTCATAGTTAACTCACTGAAAGTTTGCACTGGCGAGTGGTGTAAACGTACCAAAATACATGAATAACAAACAAGTAATTGAGTGAAAAATAATATTTTAAAAATAGGTGGGTAGAAATAAAACTGTGAGCTACAAAAATAGAACGGTAAAAGAGTTAATTAATCAATCAATCAATCAATCAATCAATCAATCAATCGATCAATCAATCAATAAGATCACACCGTGGTCAGTAAACGTTCATCCACCAACTACACACAAACTGTCGTAAAATGTCAAAAGTTCTCAGGTACAAAATGTTGACAGTGGAGCAAAGATCCGGATCACTAAATGTTTTCCAGATGTCTTTAAAAGTTTCTGGCGTAGTGTCTTTGGCTGCCATGAGATGTCCGTGACCGGTAAAGTCACACCGTCTGCCGATCTGACAAGGAAAATATTCACTGTGACCAAAACCAACATGGCGGGCCTTCACCACGCAGGCAGACACGCCTGTCACGTGAGCGTCCTCTATGTTGATGTAGGGGAGGTAATTAGCAACGCTGAGAATGCGCATGGCCAGAGATACATGCATGAAGTAGAACGGCCCGTCCACATAGGTAGGGTACAAACAGAAAGGATAGGCTCTGCCACTAACGGCGAATTTCCCAGTTCGTGAAACTGGTCGACTGTCCACGTGCAAAAACCCGTGGATCCTGTAGGGGCGTTCAGAGGGCGAGCCACCCGGAGAAACAAACTCGTTCGTCATTTCCGTGGCTCGTGCGAGATGCCTGAACAGCCTTGGCAGGTGTATGAAGGTACTGTCGTCCGCTTTGACAACGTACTGGGCGTGCGGGCAGTAGTGTTTGACCCAGCGGAAGCCCAGCAGAACTTTGAGCGTCAGGTTGAAGTAGTCCTCCACCACGCCGTCCCACTGCACCACGTCGCCGTACTTCTCACTCTCCTCTCTCAGGAGGTCCACCTCCTTGTCTCTGTAGCTGACGTCCTTTGTCTGACCCATCAGAAACACCACCCGGGCCGTTCCTTGCGTCTGATCTTCCCCATCTGGCGAGCGCCATGGCTCACCTCTTGCCACACTTCCGTACGTCTCACGTACGGCCTGCCGCTCCTCCACACTTTTGGACATGGTCAGAACAAGGATCACAACGTCTGGCCCTGTGCGGGCTAGTGAACTTTGGTCACGTGGGCTTCCCGCCAGACCGTTACACAGGTCTCTGGCGTCGTGAATGTAGGCGTAGTCCAGGGAGAACTGGGGTGTGTTTCGGGGTTTGAAGAACTCGTGATAGCAACCCGGGAACGGCGGGTAGTCACACGGTAGATACACGTTACGGTGGTAAATGAGGAAGACGACGACACACAGCAAAAGGAGCGGCTTTCTGTATCGCTTCAACATCTGTAATACAGAACGATAGGAGTTTATTTAAAGTGAATATGGTTAGAGGCGGGTGTGTGGGTGGGTGTTTAGGGGTTTAGCGTCCTTTTTCACCACATAGGGTGATATCAAAGACGGGGCAACGATGAAAAAGCCAGCACAAATATTTGGCCCCGGCCGGGATCGAACTCACGACCCGAGCATTAGAAGTCCAACGCTCTACCATTCGACCACCCCGGCTCCCCGAATATGGTTAGAGGCACTGATGTAACAGTATTGCAAGTATGTCTCTAACATGAAGTCAGTTTTGACTGGAAATGACATCTCAGTACACACACACACACACACACACACACACACACACACACACAGAGTCCCCTAAAACCCACCCATCCACCCACCCTCTCTCTCTGTCACACACACACACACACACACACACACACACACATACACACACACACACACACACACACACACAGACACAGAGCCCATGAAGTAAGCGCCAGCAAAAACATCAACAAGTGCAGCACTGTACAGAGAATCATATCAGGCATGGGACACCTACAGCCTGTACCGTAATTATAGCACAGAGGTTTCTCACAGTCATGCATTAACTGTACCTTGCGGCAAACATCTGTTGTCCTCCGGCTGCAAGGCCTTTCCCGAAATCAAACCGGCCTCGGCAAAAACACACAGCGGAAACGTTGAAAACCTGTTACAGTCGCTCAGGTCTTCCGAAGCTGTTCCCACTGACAGTGCCGCGGTATGCAACACAAACGCAAACAGAATGCCTTCGTAATCACGCACCTGAGCCACTGTGGCATGCCAGTGAGCCAGTGAACTGAAGCTGTCTTAATCCGAAATGTCTTTTGAAAAGTCTGCTGAATTTTTTTTTTCCCTCAGTGCTAATTCGGTATCTGAGGTCGCTGTCTCTCACTTTATATATTTTTCATTCCTTGTCTTCGCGTTCACAACTCGCACAATGGTAAACCACGTTCTGATTAGAAAACGTGCAGGCAGTCACAGGTCACAGTTGACAAAAAAAAAAAAAAAAAACTGCTCCGATTGTAAATTAAACTGGAAACTCCGTACTTATAGTTCTGTACACTATGAACACGTGTCTGTGTCTTGTCATAGATACAGCTCTTCTCGTCTTTGCTGTCACTGTAACTGATCTGACTCCGTCTCCAGACTCACCCGGCTGTGAATCAGTCTTTCTCCCTTCATTTCCAAAGCATCCTTGTATTCATGCTGTCATCATGGCGACTTCAGTGTCTTTCTGTGGTCCTATTCTTTCACGCTGAATGAGGTCTCTCCGGTTAAAGCGTATCCCTCCTTATTCACAACTCAAATACAAACGGCAGAAACATCTGACGGCCTGGGGCTACAATCTCCATTATGCATACGTATCCCATTGATTATAGAGTGTAACATCAATACAGCCCATCCAGGTGTATAACGCACCTCAGCTGTTCAGTTTAGTTCGGTCCCAACTGCAATAGTAAGGTCCATTTATTTTATGCATCAGCAGACGGGGATGCTGATTAACGCGATGATAAAGACGAGTATAGGCACGACTGTAGATACATAGAGTTACCTTGGCGCGGCAGTAGTGATGAGGCACGTGTGCTGTCGAATGTTCGTTTATTTGTGCTCTATTCTGCTCTCGCCCACTGATAGTTAGCTTTGCGTTTCACATAACAGCACGGTGTCTTTTTCCCCCGTTATATCTCACAGATCGTTCGGAGCTGTTATGTGTATTAAACAGCGTTTTAACCTCACACAGACTGGCACCGAGCCAACAAAAGGCTATACGCGGCGACGCGAAGAGCAGTAATTGTGTGCTGTTAACCTTTTTGACACCTTTATACGATGTCTGACGTTTAAAGGGTTCTCACACGTTGCGATTCTGCAGGCCTACCAGCGGCGAAATGCCCTCAGAGCCAATTAAATCCCGGCTTCTAGCGGGCACTGCCCGCAGCCGCAGTCGTGACCGCCTCTGAATAGAGCACGGTCCTATTTGTTCCTCGCCACGCCAGCAAGTCGCCGCTAACTATGCTTTGTGTATTGGAGAGAGAGAGAGAGAGAGAGTGTGTGTGTGTGTGTGTGTGTGTGTGTGTGGTTAATTAAAAGCTTTTTAATATGCTAATGTAGTTATGTATGCTACGATTACAAGTGGACGTCGCGTCTGCCCCAACTGAGGTGCTGTACGTGGTACAACCGATGTGTCCCGAATAGCCTAATGGGTTGTCTTTTGCACAGTATTGTGTATAAACTAAGAGAGCAAAGTCCTCTCTCTCTCTCTCTCTCTCTCTGGGGAATCCCGGCTGGGGCCAAATATTTGTGCTGGCCTTTTTCTCGTTGCCCCGTCTTTGATACCACCCTAACTTGATGTGTGTGTGTGTGTGTGTGTGTGTGTGTGTGTGTGTGTGTGTGTGAGAGAGAGAGAGAGAGAGAGAGAGAGATCTACCATTAAGATGCACTGACCCAGGGCATTTTAGACGTACACATCATTAAAGCAGCTCGGTTTTAATGCAGCTCAGTTCATCTAGTTCTAAGCTGGAACTGTCCCGGAATAATTAGGATGGGTGAGTTTATCTCGCGTGCTACACACTAGGCTGAAGAACAAAAGCAATCGATAAGAATAACGACGCGGTCTGCTGCATGTTGCTCGAAAATACACACCCCGCATGCCAACATCTGTCCGACCGGCCGAGTGATCAGCACACACGTATCTGCATGTATGAGAACCTACAGCAGCTGCCGCTATTTTTCAGTTCACAGCTGCTGTCTCGCTAGACCGATTCAACTGACTCCGGACGCCTGATCCAGATCCCTACATTCACAAATGCTGTTTGGAGCATTGTGGGCGGCGGGGATTTTGACTGTGTGTCGACTGAGTGGCAAATTAGGTTGGAATCAAAGGTGTGACAACTGTAAGATCCTACGTGACACTGCAACCGTTAGAAGTCGCTGTACGCTTTCTGTGTCGCCCGACAGGTCCCGGCCGCAGAGACTGAAATTAAACGCCGGTGAGGGTAATACGACTGAGACAACGAAAGGGGACTGTATTCTGGAGTTTGTATATTTTTACCCGTGTGCATCACAGATGGCGGCTGGTACAATTTTTTTTTAACGCAAGATCGTAAACTGATCGACGCTCATCTACCCGCACGCAAACAACTTTTCAACTGTAAGAACACGGTAATGCGTGCTCTGTAAATCGTTTACAGGTACAACTGTAGCCTTTGCTAAAAAAAAAAAAAAAACGCGGATGCGTACCGGAGACATATTTGTAGCACTACGTATCCACAGCACTAACGTATCCACAGCATTAACTTGACGTATCCACAGCACTAACGTATCCACAGACTCACCTATTTTCAATGAAACTACCTGTACTGGTAAAAGTACTTGTATACTAGTACTAGCATGTAACGCGTGGACGTGCAGTGCTGCTGATCTGAAGGGAACCTATTTCCCGGTTTTGTTTTGTTTTTTCCCCCTGCCACTTACGCTCAGTCGGTATACTTCGCCCGTTACTGAAGGGGGTGCACCGATATGTATACCAGTCAATTCCGTCGATATTTCGCATGAAGTCAAGTCGTAGAAGGAAGTCGGTGACTTCTCCTCACCAGACCCCGGAGTACATTAATTTTGCACCCCCTCCTCCCGCGTTGCGGGGATCAGTACAGACGCCCCCCCCCCCCCCCCCCGCCTCGTTAGTGGACGACTGGAGTTGCTCTTCCTGTGCATGAGTGGTATACATTTGCACCCCCCCCCCCTCCCCCTAACGGGCGAACCATACCCATTACTAGCTAAGCGTCACGCACCTCAGGCAGCTTCCCACTGGTTTAAATTCATGGCAAAGGAACACTTTATACTAGAACAGCAAAGCAAATAATTATGACTCACGCGTGTGAGGATCTCAGACACAAGACATTTGTCAGGGGAAGTAACCACTATCTGATACTAAATTTCTCGCAATTGCCTCCCTACATTTCGTTTTTAGAATTTCATTCAGCTGGTACAAGTTTGACCTTCGGTCAAGGTCACTTAAAGGGCTTGTTTGGAAATGTCGTAATACTATCACTGTCTATCATCAAGTCAAACTCAATGCTAATAATTGTTTTTGGTTGTTCCTGAGAAAATGCCAGAGTTAAAAGTTTGTTACTGACAGACGAGAGACAGCTATAACGTACATACACACCTACTCAATATGTTGAACACTACAATCAAAAATGTGCCACGCGAAAAGGGTTTCGTTGATAAGAGTGAAAAGTTGCCAGAGGAGGCAATAACATTTTCAGCGGACGACACACTACTGAAATATTCTTCAAGATATCCGATTATCACAAAAGTTCAAAACACACTCAGAAGACAACACTTGAACAGATAAGACAACTTTATTCCTAAATTTTTGGCTAAAAATCTTCATTGAGGGTCAAACACATGAAATGACAGGGTTGATTATCTTGTCCAGGCAGTGGAGAGAGAGAGAGAAGGGGCAACTATGAAAAGTGTTCTCCATGTGAGTCATATACTCTTTGTCAGAAACAGACAGTTTATACTAATCATCTGGGGTCTGATGCATGGAGAGAGTCTTAAGTCTGAGACTAGTGTAATACTTTAATACTGCCTAGTCGCAGACTTAGGTCCTAGTTTCTCTCTATGCATCAGGGTCTGGGGTCTGATGCATGATGAGTGACCAGGACGCGAGTCCGAGACTAGCTTGACTATGCCGAGACTAAAAGCAGCATAAGCGGAGACTAGGGCAAGTCTACGACTATTTCCCTACATGCATCGCAAATGCAAGCTGATGACAGTCCCGACATAATAAGTCCGGGACTAGAGCTATGTCTCAGATTAGTCTGTTGATGCATCACACCCCTGATGAGGCCGGAATCACGGGCTGCACGTGTAGCCCAGAGTCTTTAAAAAAAAAAAAAACCACATGTACACTGTATTATGATGTATTATCACGTGAACACAGTCAAACAACATAGCTTATCTGTCTTCAGTGTCTGATTGACCAAGAGACAGTACATATATATATCCACAGGGCGAGGTTACACATGTAATGATTTCATTTTCTCACTTTCGAGTCTCCATTAAGTATTTGCCCTCAGGTAAAACGCCACAATCAAACTCCTTCATTTTGTTCCATACTTCGAATCGTACAGTTCCTCAGCATATTTCTCGATGGATTTCCGTTCTTCGTCATCACGTAGCGTTCCTATCCAGTAGTTGTAACAGCTTTCCAGTGTACGGTCAAGCGTGTCCTCCACGATGGCTTCACGGAGCATGTGACGGAGAAACGGAGCTTTGTAGCGCTCCAGGCCCATCTCGCCCAGACACTTCAGGATCCGCGTGATGCGAAGGTAGTTATGCATTGAGCTACAAAACACAACACACCTCACATTAATGACTCTCTCTCCCTCAGGATCAGAGACATACTACACAGGACAAAATGTTTATCACCCATGTTTGCTACACAAAGTTCTAGCTGACAACCCCCCCCCCCCCCCCCCCCCCCCCCCCCCCCCCCCCCGAACATCTGATTACCTTATGGTGGCAAAAAGCCTTACTGCAAATCCAAAAAGGAAAAAAGTCAACAATAATTTGTTTTTGTTGTGCTATCTTGGACGTGAAAGTGCATTCAACCGTGTACTTCTGGTCATGTGTGTTAAATAAATGCTTTGTGCATTTAGTTCTTGTGCATTTGGGTGACAAAGGCAAGCTTGAACCATCCAACATTAATTTGCAGAATGTCTGTGGGTATGCTACAGCTACACAGAGCAGAGAACACAGTCCACGTTTTTTTGTTGTTGTTTTTTTTTTTTCTTCTTCTTGTTCCATCCAGCTCTTATGAATGTAAGCAGAGGGCGTGGGTGGGTGTTTGGAAGTTTTAACATCAGGGTGATATCAGATGGGGCAACATGAAAAAGGCCAGCACAAATACTTGCCCCCAGCTGGGATTATAAGCAGATGACTGGCAAACTATCATACATATGCAGGGGTGCCACTTTCTGAGCGACAAAAAGCCGGAAAACCTTTTAAAAAGCAGGAAAGCACTTCACAGCCGGTTCATAAAGCAGGAAGAGTGGCAGCCATAAAGACGGAACATGCCGGATGACAATCAAACCAAACCAGAACAAACGTTGCAAGCACATTGCTAAGCCGGAACTCGGCACGTTCTGAATTTTCTCAGGCCGGAATTCCGGCCACAGCCGGAAAAGTGGCACCCCTGCATATGTTGTTTTGAATTTTAGATAACTGTAGCTGAACATCTTACTATCACTCATCTACTACTAACCAGTTCAGGTGGCGGAAGCGTGGTTTCCAGTTCTCTGCCCTTTCTACCTCTCCATTATCTCGGCTTGCAAGTCTCAAACCATAGAAGTTCAGCATCATCTCATATGACTTGACGAAGCGCTCAAATGCCTTCCTGTCCTTCTGAATTTTCTGTACACAAAATCAAGCACATTATCAGTGTCAATCTAATTGAACAAATAAATAATAAATAAATTGTTGGTTGGTTGGGCCTCTAGCGTCTTCCACAAAATACTGATACAGGTGTTAACAAAGATGGGGCAACAAGGAAATTGTCAGCATAAATATTTGGCAAAACCAGGATCTGAACTCAGGACCCAGGCATTGAAAGTCCAAGACCACCACTCAGCTATCGCAAAAACAAAAAAACAGATGACTAAATATAACATAAACATAATTTTAAAACCTTTTTTTTTTCTGGGACAAAAAGTTTCCAAACAAAAAGGTTGAAAACCAGTTTACCCACTTGCACAAGAGATAAAGGAGAAAGCAAAAAGGATGACTGAAAACAAAAATTCAGATTTACTGAGAGAGAGAGAGAGAGAGTGTGTGTGTGTGTGTGTGTGTGTGTGTGTGTGTGTGTGTGTGTGTATGCACACGCGCGTGCGTTTGTGTGTGGAGCAAAAAAACTTGCCTCTGCTTCATGCCGCTGAAGCTCCTTTGCATGCCAGTTCATACCACTCTCACGAATTGGAAATAACCTGCACCAAGTTCACACACCATGAACAAAACATCCAACATAAACTTAATAAAGAATGCTGCTTCTCAGTTTCTGCAAGCAAAGTAGATAAAGTGTATGCTAAAGACCGTGTAACCACACACTGTCATTAAACTGAAAGCATAAATGTACAGTGATCTCAGCAACAAGAAGCACATCTCCTTTTTGACCATGTGTCTGTTACTTTATGTGGTGGAAAAGGACGTTAAACTCCCAAACACCCATCCACCCTTGTGTCTCTTTTACTTTTTTCCCCTTCTTCTTCTTCTTTTTTGTTTTTGACTTTTTGTATTGCATTTAATGTCATACAAATACAGCAGTCATACTGCGAAATGACAAGTCTGCTTGCATCGTACGTTCCTGGATAAGTGCATTCAAATGGATCTTCTTGTACATGTATATGTATGTAAATGTATGATTCAGCTACTGCTGCTCTGTGTGTGTGTGTGTGTGTGTGTGTGTGTGTGTGTGTGTGTGTGTGTGTGTGTGTGTCCGTTTGTATGAATGCGCGAGTATGCGCACTGAGTCACTTTGTGAGCATTTTGCACTTAAGTACAATTCATTATTAATATTACTAAATCAGCCACCCACCACTGAATGTAGCCATGGTGACTTTCTAGGAGGTCAAGGTCATTCCACCAGTCCTGGTGAATGTCATCAATGAGGGCACCTGAACACACATCACCCATCCTTATTAATTAAGAAAAAAAATTAACAAGTAGTGTACTCCATGCACGTGATTTTGTAAACCACAGTTATCGTACCGTAGTAATTCATCCGAAGGGTCTAGCAACCATTGACTGGTTAAAAAAATTTTTTAAAAAGTAAAAAAAAGTGAGCAAAACAAAGCATGAAGAGCTCTAGTGTTCTGGTGTTTTTAAAGTATCACTGACCACCACTGCCATATATAACATACAGAATCATAATCATAATCACGATCATCATATTCACGATCATAATCATACTTATGATAATACCAACAACAATAGCAACAACAACAAAAACAATGGCCAACCATTCATAATCAGCCTCTATTGCTCTACCAAAGAACACCAGGTCTAGGTGCGATACAAACAAGAAAAAACAAACACTACACAGAATACAATACACACAGAACACAAATAATGTTGACCATGAACGTATCTAGCCTACTGACATAAGACAAGAGTCTTAAGACCTAACAGGCTGGTTGTGTTCTTACCATTAGGGCGAGAAGGCACCTGATTTCGGTAAAACCGCAAGTTCAAGTCTTGATTTGGATCATCTTTCTTCCCCTGAAAAAGAGGCAAATCATGTTTGTGCGGTGTACTGTATCTGCATATTTCACTAAATCACTGTATGCATGAATCTATAGATACACTATAGCGAATTTTAAAATAATGATAGGCACCATCTAGCCTGAAACAAAGTTGATAAAAAGTTGCATGACGAATGCATGAAATATTCTACATACCAAGAGAAAGGGTCAACACAGCCCATATGCCATCAGTGTGTGTGTGTATATACAGGGATCGATTTTCTCGCGCGCCGTGCGACTATGTCTCATATTTTGATAAAATGTCGCATAGAAATTTCGCAAAATGCGTCATATGTCGCACGAACATGACATCACAAGCACACTTGACAACGCGAAGCAGAGATGCGCTGTCTGTGTCAGTCAGAGTCTGTTACACTAATCTAATTTTAGTGATGAGGCTTACTTATCCCGCTCGCCGCGCGCGCTGCCAGGAACTCTCGCTCGAAAGAGTTGCAAAAAATATTCTAAGTTCTGCGATCGAGAGGTCCTTTTCCGTTCAGAACCTGAACGTCACTGCACTTAGGAACAGGCTCTCGGCACAGACATGTGACAGAGTGATGCGGGTGAACTTGATTGTCTCATAGAAAATGAAAATGTCTCATAAAAATGACTGGTCAAGGAGACAATGTCTCATTGGCATATTTGAGTAAATCATAGCCAAGTAGATCACAGAACAGTTGATCAGGGTTTCTTAACGTTTATTTTAATAATACACTGTGATAATAAATGGTATTTATAGGATGCATTCCTTTGAATAAAACTCAATGCATCTATCACTCACTCACACTCATGCACATCATACAACACCGAAGAGAGTGTATACGCTGGTGAAACTGACTAGTAAAACAGGAAATTACTGGAGTTAGTTACTTCAATATCAGAGGCCCAAACTTTAAATTTGTCATCATGAGGTGGAGCATTACTTCATTCTCATTCAGACCTGTAAGCTAGTGTGCTGGTGTAAGTAAGTATTTAGGAATCAGAACCATGCATGCAACAAAGACTACTTTACGATCAGCATTCATACACAGAGTTGCAGTTTTGAAAGTGACACGTTTCCCCTTTGTCAGATCACACAGATCCAAACTACTTTAAAAACTTACCGGGTAGCCTTTCCTGTACATTTTGGTATCATGGTCACTCCACTGGCGCTTCAAGCGAGCAATCCCAGAGGTTCTGTATGCTGACGGCTTCATATTTCGTCCTTGTTTCTTTCTCTGAAAGACAGACAGAATGGTGTGAAATTAAATCAAAATCTTTTCTGCAGAGAACAACCGGCTACAAACTCCGACAAAAAGCTTAATTTAAAACAAAAGTTGATAATTGGCAGTCACTAGCCACTACCTGTTTTGAGCACTCAATAGTTCAATTCAGGAAAAATTACTACCTGTCAAAATCACTCTTTATGTGTGTGTGTGTGTGTGTGTGTGTGTGTGTGTGTGTGTGTGTGTGCAGCTCCTACCACTTTTAACATGTTTTAATTATGCAAATTCAGTACTGCATGTACATTAGCTAACCTGCCCCATCTCCCGATCCCAAGGGTCGTCAAGCCAAGGGCGGCCGTCATCTTCATCACTGGAACTCTGTAGAACATCATGTACCGGTACATGTATGTATGCATGTATGTACACTTATTCTTCTCAACATCGAAAAGGTTACTACTACACCATAACCTCTTCACAAACAGAAGAACTTCACTACAGATTCTTTATACTTTAAGTTTTTTGGGGGTTTTTTGCCAGTCAGTAAACAGATCTTTGACAACAATTAACTGACTTTATGCAAAGATTTTGATGCTGGCTTTTAATTTTATCAAGTTGGGAGTGTAGTCTGTAGTTATGCCAATTACTCGGGGAACCGGGGTGGCCGAATGGTAGAGCGTTGGACTTCTAATGCTCGGGTCATGAGTTCGTATCCCTGGTGGGGCCAAATATTTGTGCTAGCTTTTTCATCATTGCCCCGTCTTTGATATCACCCGCATGTGATGGAAAAGGATGTTAAACCCCCAAACACCACCCCCACCCCACGCCAATTACTCATAATGATAAAATAACACCATGTTAAACCTTGTTTAAAGGACAAAAACAAATGAAAATGGTGAGTTTCCAGCAGATACTTTTTTTTTTACTAATAAAAGCATGTATACTAACACTCTTTGCTTTCTTCCTTGGACTTGCACGTGTTTTATCCCTTCGTGACGTTGCACCTTTCTCCTGTTTCTCAACTTCTCTCCCTTTGCCCTCCTTTCCCGGGCTTTTCCCGCCCTTTTTTCCCACAGCCTGTCCCATGTTTTTGGTACTTTCAGGTCTCTTCTCTAGCTCTGCACGCTGATTGTCGTCATCACCGGCATTCTCAAAGTCACTGTCTGTGTTGAAGTCTTCGTCTTGGTAGTCCACAAATTTCCTCCCGTCATTCTTCATAGAATATTCCTGGGTCTCATCCGTTGAGTCGTTCTCAACTTTGAGTACTTGTGTATCATCATCTTCTATTTCCTTGTCACTCTGTGAGGCCTCACCCTTGACTGAAGCTCCTTTTGCAATGGGCTCAGCATTAAGGATATTCTTTTCCTTCAGCTCTGTTTCACCGACATCTTTCAGCTCATTTGTGTCAACGTCTATACATTCTTCCTGGTCCTCTGAAGCAGATTCGCCTTCGCTCTTTGTCTCTAACACTTTCTGATCTTCAGTACAAGATTCAGGTGGTATATCCTTACTGGGCTCATCAATTTCAATGTCTTCCTCTTTCCTCTCTTTGTCAAGTTCTTTGAGTGGAATCACTGTCCCCTGGCTAGTGTTATTATTATCACCGTCAAAATTACCACCGTTACCAGAACTGTTCACCACAACACCTGATGCAGGTGGGTCATCATCTTCATCAACTTCAATGTCCTCCTCTTGCCTCTCCGGCAAATTCTCTGATCTTGTGACACTGACAGACGCCTCAGCTGCTTGGGAAGACGGCTGCTCCGTCCCGCCAGCTGCACCCTCCTCTTTAGTATTCACAATTTTATCTCTACCGTCTCCTGCTTTACGTGCAGCACTGTTGATGCTCCCGCGGGTCACTCTGCCCAGGTCAGCGCGGTCGTTGGATACGGAAGTTAATCCGGTGTGGCTGCTAGTTTCGGTTTGAACGCCGACGTCAGGAATTACCTTCTCCGTGGGACATTTGCTATCTTGCGGGTTGTTGATATTGATGTTCTTATCCATAGATACTCCAAGCACACGAACACGACAAGAAAATGCACATGAAAGCTCTATGTCTGCGCTGACAAAGCCGTTGAATGTGTTGTCACCAAAACAGCGCCTTCGTCAAGTGTCGCCATAAGGTGAAACATCTCACCGTTTGAAGATTCAAACAATTTCAGAATAATATGTGTGCGGACCAAAATTCAAAATAAGTATTTCAGTAGACAGACGAAATGTATTTGTTTTAACGGAGATATTGATTTTAGAAGCTTTTGAGTGATTTCATTTTTTAAAGTTTTCTTTGAAGAATTCTCATACGGCAAGATATGTTGGAATGAAAGCTACTATAATTGCTTACGCATGAGTCATTGATTTTTCTCTTCAGTCACATTTGTTTGTGATTGACAAATAATAACACCATTAATCTTTTTTAGTTATTCTTTTATTATTATTAATTTCTATAATATCCAGTTTTAAGTCTTTTACCAAAATAAACTTGATAGCTCTGCAAAGATGGCTGCTATCACAAGCGTCATGGGCTAAGGTCACTGCGAGAAGAACGGTTTCTCCTGTTTTACCTCCGATCGAATGACTTTCGTCAAACGTGAACAGTCTGAAGTGATTGATTCTCTTACAGCACGTCTTCTTTGATCACAATGTTGCTTCTGGCAAGCTGCAGGAGTCTCACGCACCTGCCGAACATAGGTGCCCGTACCGGCACTGTTGCGCAACTAGGGCCGCTGGTGTCGCGATCAGTTGGAAATGTCGGCTACAGGTGCAACCATTTCTCGTCAGCAGCTACAACTCTTCGATCATGGTGCAGATTGACAGGAAGAAGGTTACTGATCCTGCATGATGCTATCCCCCCCGTCTCTCTCTCTCTCTCAGTCTCTCTCTCTCACACACACACACACACACACACACACACACACCACACCACACACACACACACACACACACACACGGTAGCTGAACAGGTCTAAATCAGGTACCTAAAAACTATTTATATTTTTAATTTTCTACCATCTCCATTAGGCTGTAACCCATCACCACCACCACCCTTCGAGAGACATGGCTCCAACTCCCCCCCCCCCCCCCCCCCCCACACACTCACACTGATCACCTACCCCTGACCCAGGGATGTCACTGGTGCCCGGACACAGGACTATGACCGTTAGACTTGGCCAAATGTCCGATGAAAAAACTGTCCAGCAGGACAGATGTCCGACTGTTTATTTCAAGAGGAGGTCATATGTCCGATTGCGTTTCTGTTGATCGCGGACAAACTAGTGACACTTTTTTTCGAGTGAGGGCTGCAACAGTATTACCTGAAATGAGTTAATTTTTTTTTCACTTTTCTTTGCCAGTAAGTTTATGTCCTTTTGTTATGGTCTTATTAGTCAATAAATCCCCTTTTCCTCAGTGTCTTCCACACTACTCACATGTATGAAGGACACAATGAGGCAAAGAGTTTAACTCTGACCTGTGTTTATGTGGTTCCTGTTTTACAATGCTTTATTGTCGTGCGCCAGAATGTCCTATTGTTTCGTTCCAATTCAGGACAAATGTCCTAATCCTATTCATCTGCCACCTTCCAGGACATTTGTCCTAAAGGTTTCAAGCTCCAGTGACATCCCTGCTGACCCCATGGCCCTTTTTATTCCATTGTAGTTTTTCTCTACATTATTTTGCACATAGGGTTGTGTAACGGTCCTAGAGGGACAGCTGACTTTTGTTGAAGACTGGTTGAAGAGAAATCAACTATTAGTATGACAGCTTTGCTACTAGACATTCAAGCCAAGCTTGTAGTTTTTGCAAGTCTGTATTTGTGCACTTATCCAACAGAAAATCAGAATTTAAAAAAAAAAAAAAAAATTCAATACATTATGACTGACACTTTCTAAAGGTCTCTTTTTGGTTTCAGCCTCTGGACTCAATGTCAGGGCAAAGCCTGTAGAACTGCACACTCCAACTCCACGCCATGTCTGAAGGCTTCAGGATCAAACAGTTTTAGCACAGTCGCAAGCAGACAACACACATCTGAACAGAACATCTTTCAGCTGATGCTGAACTCTATACGATCGAGAACCGTAGGCAGGCTTAGACACTGTAACCACAGCAGGTCAGCAAGGTACGACGACAGTGGACTGAGTGTTGTGCTGTGCCCAGTTCTAGCAGCTGTTGGAACTGGGGTGGTGTGGTGGGGGCGAGGGGCTCATGTAGCGCAGTGCAAGGCAAAGACGAGCAGGAATCGACTTGCCGGCAACAGCAAAAAGGACGATGGTCCAGAACCCCGGTTACCATGGGGACAGCTGTGGAGACTGCTCATGAGAGATTTTTGGTATCTTCTGGCGGCTGTTGTGGTGAGTATGCATTGCTAGTATTTATTCAGTGTAATTTTATAGGATCCACAAAGGACAGCCCTCTCTGAACTTAGTTCTTTCTTTCTGTATTTTTATTTTATGTTTCTTAGAAATTTTACGTCCTTAAATTCCACATTTCTCTGTTTTAGATTGTTCTAGATAGTTGCTATTTTTGTTTTTGTTTTCTTTTATTATGATGGTTTTCCTTTAACGTGGTTTAAGTGCATATCTTACAGTATGACAATCATTGCACCCATTTTGTGGATGCTGCTTTCTCAAGAGAGCTTTCCGCACGACAGTTGGCATAGTTGCGAACAAACTTTTTGTTTACAGTGGGCTTCACTGTCAATAATATATATATATACATGTACATACACATAATTATTATCATTCATGTGTTTTTCAGAGCGCTGTGGCAGCTGCTGCCTTGAACATTCAGATCCCCATTCTGCTGGGGGAGGTAACCAACGTTGTGTCCAAATTTACCACAGACAGTGCTGGCAACTTTCTGGAAGACATGAAGAAACCTGCGGTCATGCTGCTGGCCACCTATGGGCTTCAGGTACTGACTGTTTTTTTCATCCCTCAGGGATCACATTTATTGCATATTTTTGCATATTATTTTTAAATATATTGCATTTTGGGGACACCCTACGCACTTTTGAGGGACCTCTGCATACTTGTACAAATTTTGAAATGGCCCCGATTGCACCTACATGTCAGCGCTTTGATGGCCTCCCTGTTTGCTGGGCTAACCCCTTGTCGAGTACTGCTGGAGGGCAGTCAGTGATGCGCAGCGGAAGGTTGATTACACTGGTCACTAGCCAGTCTAGTGACAAAAAGGAAGTGTTCTGTGCGACGTTCTGGCACTTTGGTTCCCTTCCCAGGCTGATGTCATAAGAATTAAAAACCGTCCGTCTGATGCATTCTTTTTTTTTCTTTTTTTTTTTGGTACATGTAGTGCCATAGGCATTTTTACCAACCCCCATGCTTTTTTTATTATTGCAAAATGCAGAAAGCCGTCATGACCCCTGATCCCCATTGTTGGAATCGCTGGGTTGCATTTCACTTAGAAAAAGTTTCTGTGGTTCCATAAAAATAAAAAACATACCA
>JACVVK020000362.1:532500-585000 GCA_018292915.2 Batillaria attramentaria
GTTCTTTTTTTCTTTTCCTTTTTTTTTTTTTTTTTTTTTCAGATTGAATGTGAGCCTTTTTTTTTTTTTGGAGTATATATATGTAAAGACAGTGGCAGCCATTCCGGAATTCCATTTGTCTGGATCCACAATTTTCTTAGAATATTTTTTTTCAGTTTGGGATAATCAGATTTTTAGTCATACACATCAACACTTTTGTAGCTAACCAGTAGGTTTTGTTTTCTTTATTATTATTATTATTATTTACAGTCATATTTTTTATCCTTGACATATGAAGAAGAATGTAGCAAGATGAATTTAATTTACTTATAAAAATAGATTTTTTATTCTTCTTCTTGTGTTTGTAAAGATTTCAGTCATAGTAATGCCTTGGTCATGTTCCTTAGATAAGTTCTGAATTCCTTGTTTGGTTTTGGTATTCAGGTCTTGTCACCTGTTTTGTCTTCAATTTTGCTCATCATTACGTGACTGTGTGGCAGGTCGTACCGTGGTGGTGATCGCCCACAGGCTCAGTACCATCAGGGATGCTCACACCATCGCCGTCGTCTCTCATGGAAAAATTGTCGAGGTGAGGGGAGATTCTTGATTTGAACAAAATACACTTCGTTTGTGTAGAACATGGACAATCATGTTCATGGAATTTTGCGGAACCGCATTTCGAGAAGCGGATGATCACATGCATTTTACACTTCTACTGCGCTACATGTATTCTCAGAATGGAGTGATGCCAATATTCCTGTATGCCAAAGCTTGCAAATGCCACGATCATCATAGGGTGCGTGGAGGGTTTTTCACGTAAAGGGAGGAAACCACAGTTTTAGACTAATCCAGGGGAAGTTCTTGAGTTGTTTCCCTTAGACCAGACTGTCGATTTCCTCTGAGTTTTCTCACTATTACTGATTGTCATTATGTTACATTCTGTGAGCAGATCGGCGACCACAACAGTCTGAGAAAGAAGCGTGGTCTGTACTGGGAACTGATCAAGCAACAGGAGATCGAGGAGGAGCTGGACCATAAACCACCCAGCTGATCTCCTCATTCGGTAGAGAGACCCCCATCTTTTCAGCACCAATGCAAAATGTGAAGCCGTGTTAAGTGATCAACCTTGTGAGATACAGTGCCACAGTTCTGAGAAAGGATTTTGAATAGGACAGTAACATCGCATTTTTTATTCAGGAAACAAACGACAAATTACATTAACATTCACAGGAAGTGACAATATTTTTGCATAGTCACATAACTGCATGTTTCCTTGTAATCATATCACTTGGCAGCACAGTGTATGTATGGTGAATCAGGCATCAATTTCCAGCAGAAGTGAGGGTTCTCTTATCATCTCTGATTTTACTGTAGAGCGTAGATCATATATAAGCAGACAGTCGTCAACCTGATACCGAACCCGGCCTTACTGCACCAAGAGGGATCTGTGTTGAGCTAATAATTTATGACAATTTATTTCTCTTTGCTTTTGAGTGCTCAGAATAATTATTGTGGAATTAGGAAGAAGGTGAATGACTGAACTTCTCTGTAGATGCAGCTGGTTAAGGACCATGTGTAGAAGCTCCAAGTGTCTCGAAATTGGATCCGATGTTGATCGCTCAGACCAGTGTTACGCTCGCAGCTGGTATGCTGCACTTGCGATCAGGAGTCTTGAGTGTTGAGCAGATCAGAACTGCTTTTGGCTGTGATGTATGTTTGTGGTCTTGTGGTTTCATGTTAACATTACTGAATGATTGATGGGAAAGTTACAGGAGGGACAGGCCAAATTCCAGGGTCTTTCATATCTCATAATTTCATACGCGAGATAGGACCTCTGACTGAAGTTTTATCCAGGGCGTCTCTGTGATCATGTTTCCATATCTTCTTGGTTCATATAACATAGTACATGTAATGTTTTAGTCAGGGAGAAAATGAACAAATACACAATTCATAAGCACAGAAAGGTCCACAGCGTAGAAATGCTGACGATTTCTGGGACATGATGTATGTGACAAAGGAGTTTCGTCTGTGATTTACCATGACAGTGATGTTTTAATCAGTTCTGTTCATGTCGCTTGCCTATGTTTGTGTGTGTTCATGTGTTACAGTCTGTTTTGCGTATGTTTTATGGTGTGGAGGAGTGTGGCAGCGCGTGTGTGTGTGATGTCAGGTTTTACAGTCTGTTTTACATACGTTTTATGGTGTGGAGGAGTGTGGCAGCGTGTGTGTCTGTGTGTGTGAGTGTGTGTAATGTCAGGTTTTACAGTCTGTTTTACATACATTTTATGGTGTGGAGGAGTGTGGCAGCGTGTGTGTCTGTGTGTGTGTGTGTGTGAGTGTGTGTAATGTCAGGTTTTACAGTCTGTTTTACATACGTTTTATGGTGTGGACGAGTGTGGCAGCGTGTGTGTGAGTGTGTGTAATGTCAGGTTTTACAGTCTGTTTTACATACGTTTTATGGTGTGGACGAGTGTGGCAGCGTGTGTGTCTGTGTGTGTGTGAGTGTGTGTAATGTCAGGTTTTACAGTCTGTTTTACATACGTTTTATGGTGTGGAGAAGTGTGGCAGCATGTGTGTGTGTGTGTGTGTGTGTGTTAGATCATGTTTTACAGTCGAAGGTGCGGAGACATGTCAGTATGTGAAAGCATGTGTGCGGTGAATGGAGTAAGTTAGGAACTGCAACATTGAAAATAATTTACGCTGATCAGGAAAACTGTAATTTTCATTTTACCTTGTACATATGTACATTTCCTCTGTGTGTGTGTTTGTGTGTGTAGTAAGGGTATCTAGCTAAAAGGTTGATCTCACGATTTACCTCGTGTTTTCCCAAAGATTATTTAACCTCAAGTGCAGTGCTCAAGGTCTATAGCAATTTTCATGTAGCAGGACCACAAAAGAGCAAAGAAATGCAATGAATAAAGACCGTGTCGAATCTTGTATCTTTATTGCATATATGGTGACTTGGTATTAACCCTTTCTCAGCAAACACAGCATGACAAGAACAGGTCATGTAAGTAAAAGTTCAAAAGTGCACTCCAAAATAAACACTGTTGCTAAACATCTACTGAAAATACATATAGCAAGAAATTTAATCTTCCCAACTGCGTCTGATGTTTTTACAAGTATTTCATTCAAATCAGTTTTCTTCACAAGATTCATTGAGATCGTCTGTTCTGACTTGTCTGAACCTGTGGGAACATGCGTTTCCAGCAAGCAACATAAAACCCAAAACAAAAATCAACTAACTGAACCAAACTAAAACCAACCACCTCCGATCAATAAGTATAAAACAAAAATCTGTCTTGCATACACATATACAAAGAGACCATGAAGTACATACAGTAAACTTTTTTTTTTTGGGGGGGGGGGGGTAAGGGTGGGGGGGGGGGGTGTTTGGGGGTTTAACGTCCTTTTCCACCACATAGGGTGATATCAAAGATGGGGCAATGATGAAAAAGCTGGGGGGGGGGGGGGGATTAAAAAAAAAATGGAAGAAACAGTTGTCCGTGGACTGGAAACATCTCTGGTTAAAAATGTGCAAATACAGTCAAGGTTACTCACTGGCTGTCATGTTCACTGAAATTACTGACTATATTGACAAGCAGGCGACCTGCAGTAAACAGTTCAATTAGCAGTAGTCCAATAGGGCTTAAAGTTGCATTAATAGTATTCTTTTTCAAAATTCATACACACTTGCGTACATGACTGTAAGTACACATATCAATAATTTGGCCCCATTCATCAGGTTATTCTTTGTGTAAACATTAATGGTGTCAATGTATAAAACGTATACTCTTTGTATAAACATTAATGCCCTCACGGTCCTTCAAAAAATGCAGC
Source organism: Batillaria attramentaria (assembly GCA_018292915.2). Classification (NCBI taxonomy): domain Eukaryota; kingdom Metazoa; phylum Mollusca; class Gastropoda; family Batillariidae; genus Batillaria; species Batillaria attramentaria. The sequence goes on from JACVVK020000362.1 coordinate 536,320, forward strand.
GCCCAAACTATGGAACTCCATTTCTGAGTCAGTGTGAAGGAGGCAGTCAGCAACACCGCATTCCGAACGTGCCTGAAGACTCATCTCATCAGGGCATCACTTCAGTAATCATCTGCACTTTTTTTTTCTTCCAACTATCTTTCTTTTTAAAGCCTCTTTCTAAGCGCCATGAGCACTCAGTTAGGGTGGAGCCGTGCGCTGTACAGAGTCTCCATCATCATTATCAATGGGAGGACGAAACATGAATGTGACTGGATATTCGTACACGGTCTCTGTGAACAAAACCTTGCTCACAAAAACAGGAGCAGATAGTCACTGGTCAATGGCGGAACCTAAGAAGATGTGACAAAGCCCTTGTGAATCATGCAAAGATTGGAATGGTTGGGGTGAGTGGTGATCTAATGAGACAGACTTAGCAGGTGTGCTACTGAATGGCCATCACCTCAGTCTGTCATGGTGATGAAGTGTGGATTTAATCCCAGGTCAAGCTTGTGGTAGGGGATACTGTTTTTTTCCTGGCTACCATGCTGCTCATCGGGAGTACCCGTCCAGGTTATTTGACTTTTCTCCCAAAGCAAAATTAAAAGATAAAAAAGCAGGCTGGCTAGGTTGGGTGGCACTGCACTGCGGTCACGCACTTTCCCAAATTTCCCAAAAGGGACAATCAAGTAGTTAAAAAAAAAAAAAATGGCACAGTCTCTAAGATGACACTTGAAAGACTTCTGAGAGAAAGGATGGAGCGTGGGTGGGTTTTTTCCAGGCACCATAACGCCATTTTGAAGTGAACTGAACTAGACTCGAGACAGTGAGACAATTGTTACATTTTTTGCCCGTTTTAGACACTAAGGGACACAACTCACTCTGTAATGGCGTCAAGAACCGTAACATGGTGGCAGCAGTGGGATTCGAACCCACACTTCAGAAGAGATCCCAATTTGTTCAGGCTGCGCAGTGAAATCGACCAAAATGAATTACTTTGTTAATGTTTCGAAGGGACGCTGATTGAATGACTCTGAACTGACTGCAAAACTGGAGCTTATCACGATCGTCATATTTCTTTCATTGGATGCGTTGTCATTGTATTCATTTTTGCTTCACGTGTGTCACATGAACACTCAGTCACGTGATTTCCGTATACATGTCAACCGCGCGCTACCATAATGCAACTCTCAACGCATGTGGTACTTCCGCTCTAGAACAATACATTTTCTCCACGTTAACCCTCCCGTGTTATTTGTTGGTTATCACACCAATACATGGTGGCAGCGGTAAAGTACGCAGTCAAGAAACATGTTCAAGCCTCCAGAGAACTTCAATTTTTCATGCCTGGAACTGTGGCCAGAGTGGAAACAACGGTTTGAAAGATTCAGGATAGCATCGAAGATGTCAAAGGAAGACGAAGTACTGCAGGTAAATATAGTCTCCTTTACTCCATGGGGCCTGAATCAGAGAAAATTTTCTCACAACTAACATTTGCACCAGAAGACAGAGACAAGTTTCAGCCCCTCCTAACAAAGCTGGATGAGTACTTTCAGCCGAAAGTGAATGTCACTCATGAACGCTCATTATTTCACACGCGAAATCAGAAGGAAGGGGAGACTATCGAGACCTACGTTCGTGTACTGCACGACATGTCTAAGCGGGCAAAATTCCCAAACACAGACAAAGCCATACGCGATAGGCTAGTGCTGGGTGTAAGCGACAAAGATCTGAGTCAAAAACTGCAACTTACTGCCAACCTGACCTTGAAAACTGCAGTAGACATGGCCAGGCAGCAAGAGCAAGTCAAAAGCCAGCTACATCAACAAAGGACTGAAACCATGATCCATGCAGTGGATCACACTAGAAGAGACCATTCCGGCAGAAGAGGGGGCCACACAATAGGAGGCTCCAACCGAGGGGGCCACTCGCGAGGTCAGAGAGGAGGCTCCAACAGAGGGGGCCAGTGTGGTAGATGTGGGAGATCAGGCCCACACTCACTTGATGTATGTCCAGCAAAAGGAAAAACCTGCCACAAGTGCAACAAGAAAAACCACTTCCAAGCAGTCTGTCGAGCACACACCAACAGCGTTGATGCCGTCTCATCGGGCGAGCAATACTTCCTGGGAAGCCTGCAAGGCAAGGAAGAGGAACCACCATGCAGGTCGAGCGGTGGATTTCAAAATTGATACAGGAGCTGACGTGTCCGTGATTCCGGAGACAGAATGGAAGAAATTTCACCGAAGACCACGACTACACGACAGCACAGCCAAACTGCAAAGCCCAGGTGGACCGGTTACCAGTCTAGGACAATTCATAGCCCGCACTACATGGAAAGGGAGAAATGTTTGGTTCCGGACATTCGTAGTGAAAGGAGACACGGACTGCCTCCTAGACAGGGGTACAGTGAGCAGACTGGGAATTGTCAAGAAGATCGAGCGCATCTCTGGACAAGACCAAGAACTGGATCCTAATGAACTGGACAACGCAGAAGTCTTTGGGCAACTAGACCAGAACCCTGTTGATTGTCCACCCGTCAAGATCTGCCTACGCGAAAACAGCCAGCCATACAGCATACACACGGCCAGAAGGGTGCCAATTCCACTCCTCAGCAAGGTCAAGGAAGAACTAGAGAGAATGGAGAAAGCGAACGTCATAGAAAAAAAATCACTGAACCGACAGATTGGTGTAGCCCGATGGTACCCGTTCTGAAACCAACAGGGAAAGTGATAATATGCACAGACTTCAAGAAATTGAACGAAGCTGTCAAGAGAGAAAGATACATGCTTCCAACCTTGGACGACCTGCTGTACAAACTCAAGGGTTCAACAATCTTTTCTCGTTTGGACGCCATGTCGGGGTTCCACCAGTTACCACTGGACGTGACTGGAAATGGATACGCTACCAACCTCTTGTAACATAAATACAACTGAATCTGATAGTTGTAATTTCTCATTTTTCTGTAATTGATCCTAGAGCTACTTTCCTTACATGCTTGCTCCGACGGCCTTATGTTTGTATGTATACACGTATGTATGTGTGTATGTTCCTATGTATGTGTGATGTCATGCATTTTTATGTGTACTAATGTGTGTATCTATCTATATATATGCATGTGTACCCATCCCTCTCTCTCTCTCTCCACTTTCTTATATTTATTTCATTTGTCTTTATATATGTCTTCTTTATATACATATATGTATTTGATTTTGCCAGTGGTCGAATGCATAACTGCATGAACCCTTATGTACACATGTAAAAAAAAAAAAAGAATTAAAAAAAAAAAGAATAAAAAAAAAAACAAAAAAAAAAACTAAGATCAGCACATGTATGCACTGCCAGTCAGGCCGACCAAGTCAGAGGAAAGAGCCACTCATCCCAAGTGCATTGCCAGAGAGGCCATTCCAGTTGGTCGGAGCAGACATTCTCGAGTTCGACAAGAAGTCTTTCCCGGTAGTCATGGACTATTACAGTAGATATCTGGAAATCGCCCACCTGCCCAACACCACCACGACTACTGTTACAGCAAGGCTTAAGAACATTTTTGCACACCACGGTGTTCCAGAAGAAGTTTTCACAGACAACGGAAGCCAACTCGTCTCCAAGGAATACAGAGAATTTGCAGCTGAGTGGGGATGCCAGGTAGCGACTTCCAGCCCTTATCATGCACAGTCCAACGGAGAGGCCGAGAGAGGGGTGCAGCTCGCCAAAAAGATTGTCTGTCAACCAGACCCTTTTTTGGCCCTGCTAGCATACAGATCAACAAAAACAGCCCCGACTGGTTACAGTCAAGCAGAGCTTGCAATGGGTAGGAAGCTGAGAACGCCACTACCGAAGATGTCAGAGAAACTCCAACCTCCCGAAGTCGACAGGAACACGATCGCAATCAACGACAAGCACGCCAAGCAGCAGTACAAAAAGTCTTATGACCGAAGAAATGGAGTTCACCTCTTATCTCCACTTCAGCCGGGAGACCAAGTCCTGACAAAATTGGACCATGAGAAACAGTGGCAGGGGCCAGCGACAATAGTGGATGAGTGCGCGCCAAGATCCTACATCATGAAGTCTCCGACAGGGGTCGTAAGAAGAAACAGGCGCCATCTGAAGAAAGCAGAGTTCCTGCAAGGCAGTTCCAGAATCCACCCAGGAGCATCCTCTCCTGGGGCTGGACCGTATCCCCACCAGCCCTCGGTCCAAAGATCCCTCAATGCAGAATTTCCCCTGCAATTCCCCAAAAGAGAGGGAGAGCCCAGGCCAGTAGCAGAGCCCAGAGAGGCAGAGCCCATGCGAGCGGCAGAGCCAAAAGGGGAGGCAGAGCAGGGAGAGGACGGGGGACGCAGCACTGATGGTTCGAGTCCAGAACACCCAGGACCAGCCACGCCGGCACGGAAAACCCGCAGCGGACGGACAGTGAAGCCGCCAGCCCGACTTCTAGATTGAACAGTCTGCAGATTGAAGGGAAGAACAACTTCCAAATATGATTTTCTATTATCCAGTGAATTATCGACGTTTTCCTTTCCACATCAGTATTATCCTGTGCCAAAGACAAGTAGTCAAATGGACATTTCTTCTACAATTGTGCTAGAGAGGATCTTTCCCCTTGCGGTTATTCAAAGACTCTAAAATTATAAGAATGCAAACTCTTCGTTGGGTTTGGGTCCTTGTCCATTTCAAAAAGAGGGGAGATGTCACGTGAACACTCAGTCACGTGATTTCCGTACATGGCAACCGCGCGCTACCATAATGCAACTCGCAACGCATGTGGTACTTCCGCTCTAGAACAATACATTTTCTCCACGTTAACCCTCCCGTGTTATTTGTTGGTTATCACACCAATACAACGTGTTACGATTGTTTTCTCCACAGAACAGGGGAATGTTACATTATTTGCCCTTTTAGGACACTACAGGACTAAACTCTCTTCCTCACTCTATAATGGTGTCAAGAAACGTAACAATGACTAGTAAACCAGGGCTTTATATCCTGACAAAATGTCCTGGCTGACAATAAAAAATATACGACATCTGTCCAGAGTATTGTCCACCGTGGCACAAAAATGATTGGACGTATGTCTGCCTTTGTAAGGAAGTAACGATACATTTTGAAAATAAACCAGCCTATGACAGACGTCCCACACGGATACGAAGGCCTGGTAAAGTACTGAGTCAAGTGTCCAACCCATAGTTGATTCTGCAGCACACAAAAACGTGTAAAAACTCTGGAAAACTTTTTCTTTCTTTTTTTTTAAATCTGTGCAATATGAGAGTATTTGGGCTTCAAATTCACGCACATAATTTCTTCAGGAAACACATCATTTTAGTGAATGCAGCAGAGCTCGGGCGTAGTGAAAAGTCCAACCAACGTTTAGAGATTTTGAATTTTTTCCCTCCGAAAAAAATTTTCCTCTGCAACAAAAACATGTACAACACTAAGTTGAGTTTCTTAGCAGTCTATGTGTATCAGCAGAACAGTCATTCTCTTCCAGCCTATCACCCTCTCAGCCCTTCCAAGATGTTCAACCCAAAACTAGACATAAACTGAAGAAGCTGTGGCTTTTCCAGCTGACTTGCCAAAGACCCGTTCCAGGTTAGCATTCAGGAACATTCCGTTAGGGTCCAGCTGTTCTCGCAGACGGCAAAACTCGTTCCACTTCGGGTACAGCTTGCTGAACTGCCCGCTAGTGTACTTGTGATCCTGTGACAGCAACACAAATAAGTAAATGTCTAAACAAATAAATAAACAGATAATAAAAAATAAGAATTATTTTCTTACGATGGGAATTGCTTTCCAAGGGTGGGGGTGGGTGTCTGGGAGTTTAACGTCCTTTTCCATCACATACAATTGCTTGGCAAGAAAACCTCTGAAATATAGGTGGCTCAGGGGCATACTCCTCTGGAAATTTTTTGGTAAAAATCTGTGTCAGTCAGCCATTATGCCAACAGAGCAACTGTTGATCTTTTACTGCAAAACATATTCAATGCATGTAACCTATGATGTGCACGACACTGGAAAGGTTACTGAGAAATGGGATGGAGCACTTACGGGCTTGAACTGAAGTAAACTATAAATATAATGTGCAATTATTATAAAAGAACTACAGCCTTCACAAAAAGTTAAGGACCACTTGCAAATATCATTCAACTTTTGTCGTGGTGGCATGTTGGTGTAGTGCTGAACATCGCTGAAACGGCGGCTTATGTAGGCAAACAAATGAGCACAGTTCATAACTAGGATGCATTCTTTGACCTGCATCTCATTTTTGCCGTGCAGAAAGCCCCAGGTATCGCTCACTGAACACTGAAACTCGGTCTAGTTTAGCCGAAATTGCAGATTTTCAAACGCGCCAAGCATGCTGTGTGACGCTCACGTGCCATCCACACAGTGGTCGCCATGTTCACTAATTACCCCTTAACCTTGCTACCGAATTTTACAGGGAAAATCTTATTCGTTTATTTTTTCTGATTTATTGAAACTGTCACCCATTATGTTGACTGGTCCTTAACTTTTCGTGAAAACTGTATTATACCACCAATTTCACCACATGGACTGATGAACATGTGATTCATGTGAAGTTCTACACTCTCACCAACTGACACAAAAGGGAAAAGAAAGTGCCTGGGACCGGCCCCCGTAGTGTAGTGGTTAGCACTTCGGATCATGGACCGGGAGACCCGGGTTCGAGTCCCAGCCGAGGCAAGCGGGATTTTTCCTACCTAGGTCGGCTCCTACCCGGAGCGGGTGTGCTATGGGCCCAATGGGGAGGCTGTTGCCACACAGCCGAGATTCACCCACTTCACGGGTGCAACTTTGGGGGTGCTTCCCTTGGTATGACACATCTTATGATGTGGATGATTACACGGCCGGCACCGCAGGTGCCGTAGTTCCTGGGCCTGGTTAAAGCCGGAATATTTATGACAGGAAGCGTGGAATGCGGCCCTGTCCTGCAGTCCCAAACCACACGGACCTCCATAGCATCTTACCATCATCCTCATCTCCATCATCATGCATAATAAAAATTGCCCCGGCTTCTGAGCCCTCCGTGGGTTCCACCCATTACCAGGGAGGAACACCACTGGAGCCGGCAAAGAGTTGGGGCAGCAAAAAAAAAAGAAAAAAAAAGAAGAAAGTGCCCGGGACTTGCCTTTGCCCAGTGCGGTCGTCCACCAACAGATGCAACAATTTGCTCAAAGGCATCCCAGTACTTGTCGTTCCTCACAAATTTGTTGTACGGTCTGGAAAGGAAAGTGGGTCAAATTACTTAACTGTCCCCTCTGGGAATTTGTGTAGAGTGTTAAACAGAAATTGTATTAGAACGCACCATGGTGTACACTGAGTCAGTGAAAAGGGATCTTGTATACAGTGTTAAAAAGAAATTTATTAGAATGCATTGTGTACAGTGAGTCAGTGAACCTTGACCGATTGAGTTCTGCAAGGCCTGACCTGTACATGATGATGTTGATGTAGCAGGAATCCCGACCGTATGCCGGGCTGAGGTAGATGTCGTCTCCCTTCACAAAGCGCACCTCTACTGGAAAGTGAGCCGGGAATCGGTTGGTGATGATCCAGTTGTTCAGCTCCATCAGAACCACTCCTACCTTGTTCCTGATGACAGGAAAAAAGAAAAATACTTTCAGGGTTTCGTGTCTGTGGGCACTATGATCTGACAACAACAAAAAAAGTCATGGCAGTCAATGAAAGTATAGGACATTTCTCCTGAATATTGACCACTGTGCAGCAGAAATGATCGGACAAATGTCCGCCTTAATTGGTAAGAAATTAGTCCGACATTTAAAAAAATAAATCCATGACCATTGTCAAATGTGGATCTAAAGCCCTGTGTTTTTGTTGCTGTTTTATAAAAGCAATAACATTCTCTCTTTGCAGTTGCTTCACAAAGTGACCACAAAAAATGCAGGCTAAACAAGAAGACCATCAAAAATCGGACATTTTGGGAAAGCCTCTTTATATCCTCAGACTATAAACGGAACATATTACCTCGCCGCTCACTCTGGATGCCAGGCCATAAAGGCTGGTCAAATGAGAAGATTTTCAGTACCTGTAGGCTACGACATGCACTCTCATCCAATTAAATCCACTTGCAGCAGAGTTGTAAGTGCATCGCTGCTTGTGTTGCAGGAAATAGAGCACCGTCCAATTTTTCCTTGCCTGCGGTGTCAACTGCCATGTGTTGCTCTTTGTGTATTGTCTAGCACTGGCACTGCGGACCAGCTGGTAGCCAAAGTGTGTCATAATATGTGCCTGTTACGGCCCTCTAATCCTGCGCAATCCACAAGCAGGTGCCTTGCAGGCTCGTTACGTGTGGCCTACGCTTTACCAGGCTTTTGATGTTATAAGTTGAGAGGTCCCGCAGTTGTAAGCGTACAGATTTCACACATCTGGCAAACACTTCAACTTGTTGCAAGAGGTTTAAATACACACACACACACACACACACTGCTAAATTCAACAAAACCACGAGAACACTTACCTGGGAATAGCCCATTCCATGACATACTGCCGAAACAGACAGTCAAAGTTGAACACACGATAACTCTGATCAATCTTCTCTGTACAGGAAGAGTAGACCAAGCGGTAATACAGACGGTTGATGCATGGAACCAGTTGAGATACGAATGTACTGAAAGTAAAACAAAGAAACATTTCAAGACCAATCTTTGGGCGTATCTAGACTCAGGTGTCGCGTTTATTGCATATATTTGCGTATATATTGCACTTTGGGGTCGCCCGACAGATTTTTCAAGAGACATCTGTGTACTTGTACACGTTCTGAAACGCGACACTAACCAAGAGAGAGAGAGTGTGTGCGTGCGTGCGTGCGTGCGTGCGTGTGTGTGTGTGTGCGTGCGTGTATATAAATTTTAGTGTTCCACTCCAAGTCTGAGATACATATACAAACCAGCTCCATAAACATGCTCAGACAACCATGGCAGGTGGGTCTGTAAAGATCTGTGGTTTAAATTCTCACCTGATCCAGTACAACAGCTGCAGTACATGGAAGCCGACGAAACTGTCCCAGAACCAACTGCTTTTTGCATTCACCTCCTGAAAATACACACATGCATGCACGTGCACACACACGCAAACATAAACAGCATAAAATGTTTGTGCAACAGACCAGCCATAACAATCAGGATATTAAAATCATACCAAGTCTGACAATAACAGTTTGACCCAAGAGATGCATAGATCTACATACAGGGCTAAAAATACTGGCATGTCTGCGTGCAGAAGTTCTGATCTTTTGCTCCAGGCATGCAACTTCTGTGCAAAGCGTGCCAAGCGCGCTCTCTTCTTCGCTCCTTCCCCCCCCCCACCCACCCAAGTGACGCAGAAGAAGGTTCTACAAACTTTGTGCAATGACAGAAATATTGTCCAGTACAGTCTACTTTCTTACAAGTGCTGCAACTAACTCAGTCACGTCACTGTTTCGTCTTCACTGAGATCAGGGGTACCTGGAGACAACCCCCGGTGATCAGCCCGAATAAACGGTGCCACGTACCAGAAGGAAAAATTTTTCACCTTGAGTGGGACTCGAACCTGACCTCTTGCATTGGTGGCGAAGTCTCTTAACCACTACACCACCCACTGCCCCTTGGGCTTACATGGTACACAGTGAGTTAACAGGTATCATTCTTACCTCTCTTGTGCGACTGGCATGGTAGCATATGACATTTTCTGTGTAGGGGAACCAGAAGAAACGGAAGTGATCGCTCGATGTCACATACACATCCAGATTTTCCACCACCTGCAGTAGAGCAACCAACAAAATGAAATAAAATTAATAATAATCTGAACATCTCACCGGCCCCAGTAGTGTAGTGGTTAGCACTTCGGACCATGGACTGGGAGACAGCGGGATTGTTCCTACCTAGGTTGGCTCCTACCCAGAGCGGGTGTGCTATGGGCCCAATGGGGAGGCTGTTGCCAAACAGCCGAGATTCACCCACTTCACGGGTGCGACTTTGGGGGTGCTTCCCTTGGTATGACACATCTTACGATGTGGATGATTAGACAGCCGGCACTGCAAGTGCCGTAGTTCCCGGGCCTGGTTAATGCCGGGATATTTATGACAGGAAGCGTGGAATGCGGCCCTGTCCCACAGTCCCAAACCACACGGACCTCCGTAGCACCATCTTACCATCATCCTCATCTCCATAATCACACATAATAAAAATTGCCACAGCTTCCAAGCCTTCAGGCCATGGATTCCACCCATTACCTGGTAGGAACACCACTAGAGCTGGCAAAAGAGTTGGGGCAGAAAAAAAAAAAATCTGAACATCTCAGGGATTCATATCCATGGCTACCGTTATTGGACACATATATGCACTGGTCAACTGAAAAAATGCAACGTTTGTCCTAAATAAGAAGAGGGTGGGTGGGTGTTTGGGAGTTTAACGTCCTTTTCCACCACATAGGATGATATCAAAGACGGGGCAACAATGAAAAAGCCAGCACAAATATTTTGGCCCCAGCCAGGATCGAACTCACGACCCGAGCATTAGAAGTCCAACGCTCTACCATTCGACCACCCCGGCTCCCCCTAAATAAGAAGAAAACGGCACAAAACCGATAGGGAAAATATGTCTGCCTTGATTAGAAAATAATTAGGTAATATCTGACACGAACATGAAGCCCCGATGTTTTTCTGTATAAATGGTTGAACCACAGAGTGAGTGGGGAAGCTTTCTCGTGGTTGCAAAATCCATTTTCAGTTACTGCGGCCACGCCTGAGAAGTCCCGAAAATTGGGGTTTATCAGTCAAGCTTGACTTCAGGACTAAAGGCTAAAGCCAGCAACGTGGTAACAATGGTGTGGTCAGTCACTAGCGTGCTGTGCCGAGTAGTCCCTCAAACGGTGACTGTACCAGTGTTCCTAACACACACACACACACTTACATCTTTCAGCGTTGCTGGGTATTGCTTTTGGTGGAGATTGAAGGCCGCTTCACACTGCAGCGTTACGTTCAGTATAATGCCCAGAGCTCCAAGACCGACACGGGCTGCTGGCATCAGCTCCGCATTCTCTTCCTTGGAAATGTGTATTATCTCCCCCGATGCTGTCATCAGATCCATAGCAACCACCTGGAAGCAGGAGAAAGAATTTGCATGAAGTGCCAGAACAATTATATGGTAGGATACGCAGACCTATCTCCTACATTCCTGCCCTCATCATTTGATTTTCCAAATGATTTCCTTTGTGAGAGTAATGTAAAGTAAAAGACAGTGTTCCTTATCACGCACATATGTGAGATTTTCAGGCTGTACTTCACTGATTTTACAAAATGACCCCCTGACTTTGACAGCGATGGTCAAAGTGACCTTCAGTTTTGAAAGTTAAAAGGAACACTGAACTTTTTTTTTTTTTTTTGGTAGGTTGCCCTTGTGGTTTTTTTTTGTTTTTTTGTTTGTTTGTTTGTTTTGGTTTGTTTTTGTTGGTTTTTTTGTTTGTTTTGTTGTTGTTGTTTTAGTGTGGGTTTTTTGGTTGTTGTTTTTTTTTGTTGGTGTTTTTTTTGGGGGGAGTTAATTATTCGTAGGCTTTGTTCACTTGTGTTTATCTTAGAATTGCCTTACCTTTATGTATAACTTACCTATATAAGTATACACATATATGTTATATAAGTGTATTGTCCAGTCACGTAAAAAAACAACAAAAACAGATTTTTTTTTTAAAAAAGGAACACTGAAAGACACATTAACATTTGCATAATTATTTATCACAGGGCTGTTTCTGTACCCTACAGAGTAAGCTTCGAAGACTTCGACCTTCAGAAGCTGTGCACGTCGCCCTCTGCAGAAATGGCACCTCAAATTAAATCGCGTGGTAGACTTGACACACAATTTAGTTTGGCGGCCCGATTATTTCGTAGCACAAGCCAAAAGTGGCCAACGGTCGGCGCTCTCATTCTCGCTCAGACAAACCCGGAAATGCAGTCAGTAAACAGGGGCTGCTGTAGAGAAGAGAAACCCGTTCACCTTGCTGACCGAAGACTCTCAGAAAAGACAAAACACTGGATTTGTCCAGCAGCAGTGTTCCTTACAGCTGTCAAAGTGAGGGTCAATTTGACCCTCTCTGTCAAATTCAGAGCGTCATTTAGTAAAATCGAAGGGTCAGATCCAAGTACGAAAATCATGGTTCGACCGGACCCATTGTTTACAAGATTGTCGGAGATGACACATGCTTTATGAATCGGAAAACCCAGCACCAGGACACATAATTCTCTGCTGTTTCCAATTCCAGCAACCGTCTCAGGTATGTTGTTTCAATTTCGAGCTCGTGACACAGATGATTTCGAGCTCGTGTGTCACAATGACGCACAGCCCCAAAACCTCTGCATCAGATTCTGAAATCTCTGCCTAAATGACGCACATATGTGCGTAATAAGGAGAACCGAGCAGTATCATTGCATGTGGTGCTCTGGCAACGGTGTCAACGTGTGCTGGAAGCAGACCTGCCTACCCACCAAACATGACATAAGTAGTGCCAAAAACCAAACGAGTAGTTTCCTGACCAAATGAGTAGTCCTAACATATCCCAACCAAAATGTGCCAGCTTGTTGCTTAAGCTACACACCCACTATTCTATTCTTTGGCTTGTTTGATTCGACTGGTTACAGTGTACTACCATAGTATCTCAGTATTTTTTTTTAAAGCCAAATTTCTTTCTACCGGGTACAGTATTCATACATTGTTAAACTTTGAATGACGCTCGTTCAAAAAGCTGGTTCGGCACGAGCAAAAGTTCAGATCGGATTTGACGAAACGCTAATCGCTAAATTACGTAGATTTGGGGGGGGGGGGGGGGGGGGGATGTGTAGTGGGGCATTTAAATGCGTAGTTGCGTAGTAAACCCAAAATTACTTAGTTTTCTATGGTCAATGTGTAGTGTAGGCGGGTCTGCCAGGAAGACTGTGCTACCCATGTGCCAAACGCAACAAGTACTTTTTTAACACTGCCACGTGAAACCGTTTCCTGATTATTACGTTAGGCCTGACTGAGACTCACGTAGGAAGACATGATACCGTAGTTGGCCCCTGTACCATGCGTCCCTGTAGATATGACACCGGCCACTGTCAGCTCAGACACTGTCCCCAACCTGTAAAACCACATCTCAAAATTTTTTTCAGTTCTGTGCACATGTGTGTCACAAGCTCAGTAACCCTCAAATCATCCCCCCCCCTTCCCCCAGTGTGTACTCTTGTTTTTGTTTCTTATACAAGGACAGCTGAAAGTACAATGTAAATGTATCCTGCATTACAGCTGTGCAGGCAAGTGGGTGTCACAGATGGACTCTGTGTGTGTGTGTGTGTGTGTGTGTGTGTGTGTGTGTGTGTGTGTGTGTGTGTTCATAGTGTCTGTACTTCTGCAATGAAAATTTTATACCTCGGTATTAGATGTGAATTTATGCAAAAATGTGAAAATACATCCAGTTAACAATGTAAGATGCCACAAACTGGATAACTTTTTTCCTGAAACTGAAACAACCGTCATGAACGCCCAGAAACAAATTTAAATAAATGTGAGTATTAACATACACACTGAAGGCCATGCCATGTGCAGGCAGAACATTGAGGTTGAGGTCCTGCACCAGACATCCGCCCTGTACCGTCACCTGTAGATTTTCCGTATCCACCTGCATAACACACACAGCCACTGAACAATGCAGAATATGTATTATTCAGCCTAACTGTCTTATGAAAAATTTCACAACAAAGTTTCTACATGTACTTTTTTTTTCTTTTTTTTTTTTTTTGGGGGGGGGGGGGGGGTGCCCGTGTCAACATTCCTCAATGACAATGATACATGTATCACAGGAATTTTTTTTTTTTTTTTTTAAGTCAGTCTGGGGAGATCCAGCCCATTCTCTGTATATCAAATGTCCTTTCCTCCACCAGGTAGATCTCTTTCTCTCTCTCTCTCCCTCTTTTTATTTTATTTTTTTTGACTACAGCAGTGTAGGTAAGTGCATACATGCCCACGTATGTGCACACACACACACACACACACACACACACACACACACACACACACACACACACACACACACACACACACACACACACACACACACACACAACTAACCTACCTGAAGCACTTTGTTGTAGAATTCAAGAGAAACCATGTAGTCTGTGGTGCAAGCCAGATCTGACGGTGAATGTCCGTTGCCAACAACTTTCACCTTCTTTCCTTTCTCTCGTGCAAAGGCCAGAATCTGACAGTTCATTCAAAATATAAAATAATAAACAATTTTCCCAGTCCAATCCAGTCACCAATTACAAAGTGTAATGGTATTAAAATGAAAAAGTTCATGCTCACTGCGCACAAGAAGAATTACACATTTATATGCTGTTAATCACAAACATGTCTCAGTCGGTAAATGTATGAGTATGACTGAGCATTATGGCTCAAAAATCATGTGTCGTGGAATTTTGGAATAACCTAATTTTGAGAATAGCTTGAGATGACACACTGTTCCTACTTCTCCAATGCTATTCACAAATTGATTTATGCCCAAATTCGACAATGAAAATGTTGTATGAAAAGCTGACCTGTCGAATTTCTTCTGTTGTCTCTGGTTTGAAGTAGAGCTCAGGATGACAGGAGTATGTTGTGGCCCAGTTGGTGAAGAAATGACCAGATTTGCCGAGAGACTGTAAAACATACATGCTGGACACTTTCAAACATCTGCAACCTCAACATTAAGTTAGGTACATTCACTGTCTCTTCCAATTTCGCGATAAATGCTAACCAGCCGCCTGGTTTTACGTCATGTGTGCAACAGGTACATGTGTGTGTGAGTGTGTGTGTGTGTGTGTGTGTGTGTGTGTGTGTGTGTCAGTGAGTGAGTGTTGAATAGTCTGTGTTGGAGTAGAATATTCTGCCCACTATCGCTGCATCCATTCCGCTGCTCGTACAGTGTGTGCATCTGCGACAAGCGCTAGCTCAAAACCGTGTTTACAGTTTACACACGCTGTCACAGCGCGACCGAAAACCGCGCACGTGTCGTTATTCTGCGGCAAACAAGTCCCTAAAACCATCTGTGGTGTTCTGCATCCAAACTCTTTTCGAAAAGGACAAACGCAATGTGGATGCAAACGTTAGAATACAAGGCCCGACGCATACAAACCCTTGCGTCTGCAGTCATCTTCGGCGTAGGAGCAGACAATAAGCCGGACTACAGGCCAATCGATTGGTGGTGAGGCGCAGACGAGAGTAGCAGACGAGAGTAGCAGACGACACCGCGAAGTTTCGCGGATTTTGTGCATATGATGAAGCCAAGTGAATCAGCAGACTTTTCAAGGCAGCATGGCCGGTGACATTGACCGTGTCAGCAATATTCTATCACTGGCACAAGGCACATATCACTGAGGTGTGTTTGGGCGATTTGACCGACATCGCTAAATTCAATGGATCGCGGACGCATTCATGTAAAATCACCGAATCAGATTCAGGCTGAGTAGGAATGAAGCAAACCATTTGAAAATCACGCTTGTGTACAGTAGTAGCAAAGACCCTACATTAATGTAGGGTCTTTGGTAGTAGCAAAGATATTGGAAACATATTCCAAGGTCTTTGGTAGTAGGTCAGTAGTGACACTGGAAAAGCCAGTGTGTCAAAGCAGAATAGGGCCTACATGAAATGATTTCCCTGTCATGTGCAGGTCAGTTTTGATACCATGCTTCACTGACCAGACTATCAGTTTCAGTCCATGTTTACTATGCGGCTTCAGTCTGAGTGCGCACGTACCGTCGCCGGCTAAACTGACTCAGTGAAATATTCTGACTTGATGATTCATGCAATACAATACAATACACTTTGTACCAGCGTTTAAACATCAAAAGTTGTTGGCACAACACTCTATGCTCAGTGCATTTACCGCGTCACTGAGTCACTGAGCATACGCGGCTCAGTCTGCACGGTTGCCGGCTCGGCGGCACTCAGGTGAGTGCCGGCCGGGCCGCCGCCACTGAACAACATTGATTTTGAGATGCTGTCACTGTGCCGGCCAGTATCTAAGTGGTGTGGTACTACTGAGACACCACAAAATCAGCCCAAAAGTGACGCCGAGCATACAAATCAGAAAGATTGCGCCTTTAATTATCACAACTGAAACCGGCAGTCAGTAGCTGCATGTACTGGTCACCGTGCTGACTCAGCTGTACTCGCAGGCGCGTAGGAAGATGCTGAGAGGAACTTGAGGGGGGGCCCACTAAGTCGGGTGAGCCATACGGCCGGGGTGAAGAAGGGTGGGGGTGGGGGGAGGTGTGTGTGTGTGTGTGTGTGTGTGTGTGTGTGTGTGTGTGTGTGTGTGTGTGTGTGTGTTGACTGCCAAGGATTGTGTCCTGCCGAGACAGCAGAGCAGGGAGGCCTCACCCGCCGTGGCGAGATTGTGTCCCGCCCTTCAATCCGGTCAACTCTCGCGATGTATTGCTATTAGTTCATCGAAAGGCTCGTTGCCGGAAGGCGAAACGGTTACCCATTACGACAGATACTACTAATGTATGCACGCACATGTGTATCGTCAGTACTGATCTCATTGGCCGGCTACATTCGTTTACCGACAGCTTTACATTCATAAAACGAAGTTACCTGTCACGTCACCGACAGTGACCTCAACTCGCGAGACCCGGCCAAATCAGTCAGTCCAGGATACATCAGTTTCCACCCCATTCCGCGCAGCTGGTAAATTTGCTCCCCCCCCCCCCCCCCCCTGCAAATGACTAGTATACATTTGCACCCCCTAACTGAACATGCGAATTATGCCAGCTGAGCATCAGTATCCAGTCAGTCGTCACAACGACAAAGGCCAACAATCACCCTTGCTTCAGATATACATGCTGTACACGTGTACTAGCAAGAGCGTTGGTCCTAGCCCAGCGTACACAGTAAGTACCTATAGGGCACACGGCTCACGGCTTCGACTCAGTGTGACGCCACCAGCATCTATTTTTTTGGGCGTATCCGACGTATCAGAACTCTTATTGCCGCCAATTTCCGTAGGCCAATATCCTTATTTAACATTAATCAGGGGCGCCGGAACCGGGGGGGGGGCAGGGGGGGGCAGCTGCCCCCCCTGTACCCAAGCAGGGGGGGGGCAAGAGTGTCTTTTTGCCCCCCCCCCCCTGGAAAATCAGGTGACTATGACAAGAGGGGGGGCAAAGCCATGGTCTTGCCCCCCCCCCTTCCCCTACCTCTCCCCCTACCCCTCTTAGTGCTCTCTCCCTCATCCCACCCAACAGAGAATTTCTGTTTTTGCGGACCGAAGGCTGTCCGCTCCTTTGATTGCCCCCCCCCCCCCCCCCCCCCCCCGCTTTTCACTTTTTTCGGGCAACGTCCTGGTTCGTAAAGGTTTTTTGCCTACGCAGCATTTGATCGCCCCTCCCCCCCCCCCCTCGCTTTTCACTTTCTTCGGGCAACGTTCCCCCCTCCGAGATTCTGCCCCCCCTCCCCCCAACATCTTCCGGCGCCCCTGTTAATTTTGTAGACTAGTGTCTCTGAAAAAATAACAGATAAATGTACTGAACTTGGCTTAATGCATCATCAAAATTAATAGAATAGATGTTTGTACATGTTACGATGTAACGAACTCTGAGTGTGTGTGTGTGTGTGTGTGTGTGTGTGTGTGTGTGTGTGTGTGTGTGTGTGTGTGTGTGTGTGTCTCAGTGTCTGTCTGTCTTTGTGTGTGTGTATTAAGTACAGTATCATGTAAAAGCTCGTTTTGCTGCTGCCAATGTACATGTATTAAATTTTGTGGTTGTTGGTTTAATGTCAGTCATTGTTGCACCTTTTATGCACGTCAGTCTCTCCCTTTCACTTCGTCCATTCCTCCACACACCGATAGGGGAGAAAGGAATAAAATCTGTTGACCTTTTTTTGGAAA
This sequence comes from Batillaria attramentaria, assembly GCA_018292915.2. Lineage (NCBI taxonomy): Eukaryota > Metazoa > Mollusca > Gastropoda > Batillariidae > Batillaria > Batillaria attramentaria. The sequence goes on from JACVVK020000362.1 coordinate 554,200, forward strand.
GATTCGCTGGGACTTTAGACTGGGGAGTGCGCTTTGCGACCTGCCGGGATACTATGTTAGGTCTTATAACAACCTCTTAAGGAAAACAAAAAAACAAAAAAAGCAAGACTGACTCCATGAAGATACTGATGTTTATTACATAAGCACATTGTATAAAAAATAATATATACTGAGTGAGAACTTGAAAGCAGAGGAAAACAATGTTCACATACAGATAATTCAACAGCGAGTGGGAAGATCCAGTTTGTATAGATTGCTTAGTCAGTTCAAGCCGAGGTCACTATTTAAATTGAGTGCGTAGCTATATATCTAGAAAATGTATTTTAATTTTGTTCTTGCCCCCCCCCCCCTCTCTCTCTCTCTCTCTCTCTCTCTCTACACACACACACACACACACACAAGAAAAACTGTATACACCAGAAGTCATACAAGAAGTGTGAACATTAAGTATATAGAGACAGAACTGACCTGAGTATTAAGCATAGAGTTAGAGATAGAACGGACTGAATAATTATACTCGTATATAAAGGCATCTTGGCTCGAAACTTTGCCGAGGTTATGCTCAACCGACCTTTAAACTGATATACACCTATGAGTAATCTTACAGAGAGAGAGAGAGAGAGAGAGAGAGAGAGAGAAAAACAAAACTTGAATACATACGGGAGATCTATAAAACGGACTTCTCTGTTGAGTATCTGTTTTACGTTCACTATACACGTCATCTGTACATGCATGTCACAATGATGCACATCAATAATATATGTATAAGCAGACTTGAAATCTCTCCGTGTTTTGATCAGCAGACACTCAGTTTTGAACATTTTAGCAAGTTGCTAGTGACCTCCTGTGCAGCGTGCACTGATGTCTTTAAAACTGTACAAAAAGTTTCAAAGACGAAACCACTAAGACAAGAGCGATTCCAAGCGTCGATGCATGCGCAAGCTCGGCACCGCACGTGGGGTTCGGACACGGATCACCGTACTCTTCGATCCCGACACAGGCGGCCGACGTGCCCTGAAGAGCCATTCGGATGACCTCATAACGCGAGTACTCGTCAGCTGACGTTATGAACCAGCTGGCGCCATCTATCGTCATGCCGTGCTCGTTGATAAAGCCAGTCAGATTGAAGGAGCACCTGGGAAAGAGAAAAAGTAAATAAAATGATTCAATCATTCATTCATTCATTTTTTTTCATTCATTCATTCTTTTCTTTTTTCATTCATTCATTCATTCACCTTTTTTCCTTTTTTTTTTTCATTCATTCATTCATTCATTCAAAAAATGTCAGTGATGCAGCCGCCGCCACTGATATAGGCCATGCAAATTGGTTACGTTTCATCGAAAGCTTGTTACCGCCTACTCACTTCCGAGATCCCAGAGCGAAGGGAAGCAACTAATATTGGCTTCCAGGAATTGGAACAACGAACTTGTTTCCCTCTCTAATAATATCAAAAAGCTCTCTCTCTCTCTCTCTCTCTCTCTCTCTCTCTCTCTCTCTCTCTCTCTTTGTATTGTGACGTTGGCTTTTTGTTTTGTACTATGTTTATGTGCCTTTTTGTGTCAAATGTGCAAAAAATAAAAATAAAAAAAAATAAAAAAGATAATACAATTTAAAAAAAACAAAACTTAAAAACCCTCTCTCTCTCACACACACACACACACACACACACACACACACACACACACACACACACACACACACACACACACACACACACACACACACATTCTCACCTCCCAGTAAGGTGAGCGGGACAGTCGCTGCCGACAAACCGATCAAGGCCCGTGGTGGTCACGAGACTTGACTGGTGCAGCAGCAAGAACATCATGACGCGGCTGCCCCCATCCGTCAGCGGAAGAGGTTTCTGGTAGGATTTGATTGTCTCCCCTGCCATGAGTTCTCCCTCCATGATGTTGACGACCTGCCAGTGAAGGAGGATGTTCGGGTTGTTGTTGTTCGCGTCAAGGTCCTCCGTGACGTCAAGCATCAGCAGTGTGTACATTCGGCCTGTACATGGGAACATAAATAATAATAATAATAATAATAATAATGATAAACTGCTTTTATATAGCGCAGTATCCCAGCAGACGCTGGCTCAGAGCGCTCTACACCTACAATTACACACACACACACACACACACACACACACACACACACACACACACACACACACACACACACACACACACACACACACACCACTTTCATAACATAAAGAACATAACACTATGTATTGTGATGTGTCCACAGAGGGTGGGGTGGGTGTTTGGGAGTTGAACCCAAGGTGATATCGAAGACGGGGCCGGGAAACGAGAGCACCGGCCGCCCGGTGAGGGTGAGGGTGGAGAGGGGCGGGAGGGGGGGGGGCGGTGTGCGTGTGTGTGTGTGTGTGTGGGGGGGGGGGGGCTTTGTCTATGCTAGCTGTCCGTCATTCTGTCTCATACTGTGATCAATGGTCCGGGGATGGTGGATGGAGTCTGTGAGTTTGAATGTTATCCAATGTGTGATAATTTTAAACAGCTACATGTATTTTAAATTATATCTACTATTAATACTAAGACTGTTTATGTGATATTTATAAACAGAAAACTTTATTTTAATTGTAGTGTTTTAATTGTATTTTTTTAATATGATATGTATTATTGTTTTGTTTGTCCACTACACCCAAATTTCCCACTGGGATAATACACACGCATTGATTGATTGATTGATTGATTGATTGATTGATTGATTGATTGCATTTGACGACGAGTTTTCCACAGCGTTGTTATATATTCCTGACGAACGTATTAAGACTTTTATACTAACCGGCCCCCGTAGTGTATAGTGGTTAGCACTTCGGACCATGGACCGGGAGACCCGGGTTCGAGTCCCAGCCGAGGCAAGCGGGATTTTTCCTACCTGGGTCGGCTCCTGCCCTGAGCGGGTGTGCTATGGGCCCAATGGGGAGGCTGTTGCCACACAGCCGAGTTTACCCACTTCACGGGTGCGACTTTGGGGGTGCTTTCCTTGGTATGACACGTCTTATGATGCGGATGATTACACGGCCAGGCCTGGTTAATGCCGGGATATTTATGACAGGAAGCGCGGAATGCGGCCCTGTCCCACAGTCCCAACCCACACGGACCTCCATAGCATCATCTTACCATCATCCTCATCTCCATCATCATGGATAATAAAAATTGCCCCAACTTCCGAGCCCTCCGTGGATTCCAACCATTACCTGGGAGGAACACCACTGGAACTGGCAAAAGAGTTGGGGCAGCATAAAAAAAACAATTTTTTTTTTAACACTCACGGAGCAAGAAGTAGGTGTCGAAGAAATTGCTGGGCACGAGAGTCACGTGCGGCTCGTGGCGAGTGTAAACAGGGCGTATGTCACCGTTACCCATAGGGTTCGCCATCCTTGTGGCGGCCCTGGACAGTCCAGATGTACAACAATATTCAAAACCACCATTCATGAAATCATCTTCGTCATCAAAAACGAAAATATCAGCGACGTCATTGTCGTCGTCATCATCATCGTCAGTCGTCGTCGCCATCATTACACATCGTCAAGTATGGGCAAACTCAAAATCGCTCTCTGAGCTACTGGGAAAACCAAGCTCCAATGACACTCTCTGATCAAGAAAAACACGTAAAATACTGAATGCTTACTTCCGGGTGATATCAAAGACCTTGGAATCTTTGCAAGATCTTTGGTGATATCTTGATGCCGTGCACCAGTGTTACATTGAGACTGATCGCGAAGATGCCCCCTTCCCCCACCCCTCCCCCTATCAAACACACACACACACACACACACACACACACACACACACACACACACACACACACACACACACACCGCGGCCAAACCACCATGGCCACCACAGGCCACCACAAACCACCAGTCATTCTGCGTCACGCCAGTACTTACGGAATACGGACTTCACGACAACAGGAGTTGATCATCATCTCCTCTGTCTTGTACGTCACATCAACGTCTACTGTCAGTGACACGCTCCCAACATCGTACACCAGTGGCAGTTGTTGAAAAACTTGAAAAAGGGGAGAGAAAAAAAAAACTTACTCTTTATTTCTTTTTCCCCTTTCTTTCTTTGTTCATTTTCTTTTAACTCTTTGACGACGAAGCACAATTTCTAACACGCGATTTCCTATAGGAAATCGCGTGTTAGAAATTGTGCTTCGTCGTCAAAGAGTTAAAGGCCCAGTGATGTTGCCAGGATTTTTTTTTTTCTTCGGCGATTTAGCCGAAACAGCCATGAAAGTTTCGGCTTTTTACAGAAAGTTTCGGCTCTCTCTGTCGAATCAGTTTCACAAGTTTTTCGACTAGATTCCCTACTGCTACGTGCTCCCTCCACCTCCATGAATTAAAGATGTTCTGTAGATACATATCCTCACCGAAAGTTGCGTTTTCTTGGAAATTAGTCCAGCCAGCACAGGAATCTCGCAGAAACGGACATAATCGTGCCGATTCACTCGTGAAAACTTCGGCTCGGCCAGCCGACATGACAGACAGATTATCGGCTTTTTCCAAAGAAAAAAAAAATCGGCTTTTACCCGAGATCCAACCCCAAACGACATCCCTAAAGGCTCAGTCTTTAATAATAATAATAAAATGGGTACTTAAAAAGACGCCCTCCCTCTCGCGGGAGCTCAGGGCGCCTTACAGAGAACACACACTCACTCACCCAGAAACACACACAACATGCCTCCACACATACATTTAACTAAAAACACATGATGTGCAGCATCATACACGAGCTGCCCCTTTAAGATTGTTATGCTCACTGATCGTTCTGAGCTGATACAGTGATGTCAAGCATCACACCACTTAGACAACTGCACAGTGACAGCATCTCAAAGGCGGATGGCCATGACACGGCTAACACAGACCGAGCGAGAGGCTTGTAATAATGTACGGACGGCCCTTTCAAAGAATTTGAATTTTTCGACCGCACGTGCAAAGGGTAAACAACACTGTATCGCATTTCGAGCTCAACTAATCATTAAGTTAGAGACTGTTGATTAGTTCGACTGAAAAAAAAAAAAAGAAATGAAATGAAAATAAAAGTACAGTTTTACTCGACATGACAGCTTGGTTTCACATCCTGAATTATTGTGATTGAATGCAGCTCATATGAGGCTAACCATGCACAGAGAGAGAGAGAGAGAGAGAGAGAGAGAGAGAGAGAGAGAGAGAGAGACAAACAGACCGACCGACCGATAGACAATTATTGTGATTGAATGCGACTCATATACTAGCGGCCAGTAGCGGGCGCAACTCTGTAGAACTAGGGGGCGCAACTCTGTAGCGACCGGTCAGCTCTTGTGTCAGTCTCGTGTTACTGTTTTATTAATCGTCTTTTTAGTAGATGTGGAGCCGAGACAGTGTGCTGAGATGGATGCAAGTGTGTGCAGGACGTTTTTATCGTTTGTGTGTGTGTGTGTGTGTGTGTGTGTGTGTGTGTGTGTGTGTGTGTGTGTGTGTGTGTGTGTGTGTGTGTGTGTGTGTGCGTGTGTGTGTGTGTGTGTGTGTGCGTGCGGGCGTGTGTGGGTGCGCGCGCGCTGGTTCGGCTCAATGTTTGCAATCGTAATGATTTTTATTGTCAGTTTTGTCTGAGCAGACAGTACAATTTCCCTTCGAGGGACGAATAAAGTGATATCTTATCTTATCTTATCTCAAGTTATGAGGCTAACCAGAGAGAGAGAGAGAGAGAGACAGACAGACAGACAGACAGACAGACAGACAGACAGATTTACCCGGCGTCAGCATGGCTGGACAGTTATTGACAATTTTGTTCTTTTTCATGTATCCCGCAGCATAAGGGTCTGTATTCACGGTCAGCACACTAGCTCCGACCGGACCTGAAAATTATACAGTAAATTTTTGCATAAACATTAAAATTATACAGTATATTCCGTTTATGAAGTAATGATCTCCGCATGTATCACAAAGAAATCCTACATTACATCACCGGGACGGTCGGTGGGCTAGTGGTTAAGACTTAGTCACCAGTGCAATCCCACTTGGGGCGAAGAATTTTTCTGGCACCGTTCATGCGGGCCGACCGTCGGGGGTTCTCTCCGGGTACTCCGGCTTCCCCCCCCCCCTCCCCGCTTTGGAAATCTTTAGCCCACAAACTTGAAAAAACATAAATGCAATTTTGAAATTCCGAAACTGAAACTGCTGAGCTGGTCCTTCGCACCACGTGATTGTAATGTGTTCATGTCCGGTGTGTGAGAGAATGCGTGTGCGTGTGATTCGCGTGAGCGTGCGTGTTGGGTTTAGCTCGCAGAGCTTGGAGCCAAAAATTTGGGATAAAGCGCCTATAGTATTGCGCTTATTATTATTATTATTATTATCATAATTTAAAATAAAAAGGGCGTACAAGAATAGAAAATAATTCTAATTTTTATATAATTATCTGTTTATTAGTTTTTCCTGGCTAAAAGGCGCTTTATAAATCCCATCAATGGTGCTGAATAAAAGAGACAAATAATTAGCAGGGTTGCACATTAAGTCGGTCCCAGGACATTGACCTATAAAAAGCGGACATTAATTTTGTCCTATTAAAATTTTTATTGCCACTATGTGGCCAGGACACCGTGTCCTATCACTTTGCTGTTTCCAGGACACTTTGTCCTATAGAAGCTGTGGAAATTGTGCAACCCTGATAATTATGACTGATCGTACCACTAAGAACGCTGCTAAACTGGCTTGTTATGACGACGGGGGTGAACGTCATCTGGGAGCCTTGCGAACTGGCTAAGGCGCTTTCCAGCGAAGTCATCACCAGCTCAGGGTCAAGCTCTCTGGACTGAGTGTAAAGCAGGAACGCGTAGGGCTGGTCACGGTTGGATGGGTTCTTTGGGCCATGGTAGGGTTTGGCCACCTGAAAAAGAGGTAAATCAGTTGAATATCCTGACAAAAGAATTTCTTTTGAAGTTCACGGAGACAGCAGCTCTGAAGAGTCTGTCCAAGAAGCGTTTACCCCCAAACTAATCCTAAACTGTTAATACGAGCGTTGGACTCTCAATGCTCGGGTCGTGAGTTCGATTCCCAGCTGGGGCCAAATATTTTTTACTGACCTTTTTCTCTAGCTCTTTGCCCCGTCTTTGATACCACCCTTACGTGGTGAAAAATGACGTGAAACACCCAAACATCCACCCACCAAACCAAAACTGCTAATACAAATTTCAGCCTAATCTCTAAAAGCTCTCCTGATTCAGTTCTGGTAGTTGTTTCGTATCTTTTTGCTGTTTTAAGAATATCAATAATACGCTCATTAACATAGGCGCCTTTTCCCAAATATTTGGCTCAAAGCGCCGCGAGTTAAACCCAACACGCATGCTCACGTGAATCACACGCATTCTCTCACACACTAGACATGAACACATAACAATCACGTGGTGCGAAGGGCCAGCTCAGCAATTTCGAAGTTTTCAGAATTGCATTTATTTTTGAATTTTGCGGGCTGAACATTCCAAAGCTGAGGGGGAAGAAGCCGGAGTACCCGGAGAGAACCCCCGACGGTCGGCCCGAATGAACGGTGCCACATAGAAAAATTCTTCGCCCCGAATGGGACTCGAACCTGACCTCTCGCATTGGTGACTAAGTCTTAACCACTAGACCACCGACCGCCCCCTTTCTTTCTCAAAAATTAGGCACGTTACGGGTGCCATTAGCCTAATCGCAGCGCGTTAGCAGCTCGCGGCCTTTGCCGTGTGAGCCTGATTTACATGTAAATGGGTTAAGCTGCTCAGCAAAGTCCTCCTTACGAAGTCCTACTAAATCTGGGGGAGCCGGGGTGGTCGAATGGTAGAGCGTTGGACTTCTAATGCTCGGGTCATGAGTGCGATCCCGGCTGGGGCCAAATATTTGTGCTGGCTTTCTCATCGTTGCCCCGTCTTTGATATCACCCTATGTGGTGGAAAAGGACGTTAAACCCCAAACACCCACCCACCCTACTAAATCTGCCTACTAACGTTTCACGTTACGCACTCGGGCATTCTGTAGATTTGAACCCTGGATGTTGTAGAACATTCCATGTAAGATCAGCGCCCCTGCGTCCCAGACGATAAGACTGTACATCTGGTTGGCCTGCGGGGAACTCCACGTCACGTGCGGCTGATGATCGGCTGACCAAAGGGAAATATCAGATGTGTGCAACGGGTCAACCGTGTGAGTGACGGCATCCACTTCATACGTGTTGCCGCACGCTTCGTAAGACCCTGAACAGCAATAATAATAATAATGAGTATTGTATAGGCGCTTTACCCAATTTCATGCATCGGCTCAAAGCGCCGCGAACTGAACCCAACACGCACGCTCACGTGAATCACACGCATTCTCTCACACACTGGACATAAACACATTACAATCACGTGGTGCGAAGGGTCAGCTCAGCTATTTAAATTTCAGGATTTAGAATTGCATTTATTTTTCAAATTTGGTGGGCTGAACATTTCCAAAGCAGAGGGGGAGGAAGCCGGAGTACCCGGAGAGAACCCCCGACGATCGGCCCGAATGAACGGTGCCACATACGAGAAGGAAAAATTATTTGCCCCGAGTGGGACTCGAACCCCTGACCTCTCGCATTGGTGACAGGTCTCTTCACCACTAGACCACCGACCGCCCCAATGGAGAGAGTTAGTTAGTTAGTTAGGGCTTAACGCCGCGCAAACAACAAGGACTATTTCGCGGCTAATCAAGGTCCTTCTTCGCCAGACTAAAATTAAAAGGAAGACAATAAAACAAGGTGTAAATATTTATCAAAAAAATCTATCCGGTTTAAATGATAAACAAGTTTCACTTCTTTGTACAACGAACATATAGAGGTCGAGGACAGTCCGTATTACTTGAGGTGTCTAAATTTTATAGAACAGATTTGACTTTTTCAAGAAGCCAACGATTCTTTCAGGAGGAACATCCCGGAACAACACCTTCAAAGAATCTGCTCAGTAATGTTTTACGCGAATCTCGGCAAGATCCACGCACAAGATTAAGAAATGTGCGACTGTCAACGGCTCATGACATGGTACACACCGGGGTGGGGGGGGGGGGGGTAATTTTCCTCTTTGAAGAGACGTGAATGCGTAATGACCTACAAATTGTCTCCCTTGAAGTTTTTTTGGTTAAGTGAAACACTTTCATCGGTGTCATCAGGAAGAGGAAGGTCAAATGAGGTTAAAATTTAGCACATATCTTACTGGGATGATGGTTATTACGTTGTGAAAATTAGCTCTACACGATTCATGACTTTGAAAAACAAAAGCAAACACAAAACCACACACACACACACACACACACACACACACACACACACACACACACACACACACACACACACACACACTGGAAGATGCATATTTAAAGAACCAGCTATTTCAAACATACCTGAGGGCACCTGAAAGGTGACGTTTAGCACCTGGGTGATGCCATTAGCGTTGACGCTGTCAGTTTTCATGAGCCGCGACATGATAGAAAGATGTTGGCTATCTCCGTTGGTACAGCCAATGCCGAAGCCCCCAGGAGGGGCAGTTGATGCTGTAGTTTGTCCCGAACCAAAACCTGTTCTGGTCCACCATTAGAGCCTGGACAGCCTGGAGGCAGGCCGTGGACTGGAAGTTGCTCATGCATGGACTTGTGTGCGCGTCCCCTGTGGAAAATGAGAAGACGTTTTGCCGGAAAACTGTCAGATCATCGTCAGCATTTATCTGGGTCACCGAGCACAACAACGACCTTCACCCAAGAGCATATGAGTAGACAACTTTAGCACTCAGTCTCTCTGAGGCACTCTCTGGGGCTCAGTCTTTCAGGGGAAAGTATATTTCCCGGGGAGCCGGGGTGGTCGAATGGTAGAGTGTTGGACTTCTAATAGTTCTATTCTAATGCTCGGGTCGTGAGTTCGATCCCGGCTGGGGCCAAATATTTGTGCTGGCTTTTTCATCGTTGCCCCGTCTTTGATATCACCCTATGTGGTGTAAAAGGACGTTAAACCCCCAAACACCCACCCATCCGTATATTTCCAGCAGAAAAGGGACTGCACTTTGGAGTCTACAACTTTTGCGCTTACGCTTGCGTCCCTTGGCCTGGGTTTAAAATAGGGGTGTTCGGTTTTACCGGTTTTCCGGTTAAAATCGGTCCGACTTTCTCACGGTTCGGTAAACCGGTTTGGCCTTAAAAAACCGGAAAACCGCGGTTTTTCTAAGGCACATCACTCGTCGTTTTTCAGCCCGGTACAAGACACCCTCCTCCTCCCCCTCCTCCTTGTCATCATCATCATGTTGTTGTTGTTATTGTTGGCTGATCAGGGAAACTGGGGTGGCCGAATGGTAGAGCGTTGGACTTCCAACTTTCGGGTCGTGAGTTCAAATCCCGGCTAGGGCCAAAATAAATATGTGTGCTGGCTTTTTCATCGTTGCATCGTCTTTGATATCATCCGTATGTGGTGGAAAAGGACGTTAAACTCCCAAACACCCACCCGCCCTTGTTGGCTGAACATTTCCAACGCAGGGGTACAGGAAGCCGGAGTACTAGGAGACCCCCCTCCCTTACTCCCTTCCATCTCTTGGGGAAACGTTAGAAACAATAGATTACGTATACATAGCCGCGGTTAACCGGTTTTAAACCTCGGTTTTCTATTGGAAATCGTACCGGTTCCACCCTCTAGTACTTTAAAACAGCTCCTCTCCCTCCGTGTGTGTGTGTGTGTGTGTGTGTGTGTGTGTGTGTGTGTGTGTGTGTGTGTGTGTGTGTGTGTGTGTGTGTGTGTGATCCATTAATAATAATAATCATAATGAGTATGGTATAGGCGCTTTACCCAGTTTCAATGCGCAGCGAACTGAACCCAACACACACGCTCACTGAATCACACGCATTCTCTCACACACTGGACTTAAACACATTACAGTCACGTGGTGCGAAGGGTCAACCTAGCTATTTAAATTTCGGAATTTAGAATTGCATTTATTCTTCAAATTTGGTGGGCTGAACATTTCCAAAGCAGAAGGGGAGGACCCCCGGAGAGAACCCCTGACGATCGGTCCGAATGAACGGTGCCGCAAAACCGAGTGTTCGTCCTGCTTGAGTGACCCTGCTGGTCTCTATATATTCTACTGAGGACAGTACTGCTCGTGTCTAACTGTGATTACTCCTGAGGTGAGCGGGCTGTCCCCTCAAATACCCTACCCTATCCACATCGCCGAACACCAGCTATGGGCAGGTAATTTCCATTCTATGCACGACAAAGCAGTTCTGAGCAAGGCCTTTAGAGTGCTCACCTCCTCCTCCCCCCCCCCCACCACACACACACACAGACGCACACAGCCACACACACACACACACACACACACACACACACACACACACACACACACACACTTCGCGAAACATCGAGCGCGTATGTGACCTCGCCCCTCGCCCCCCCCCCCCCCCCCCCCCCGCTCCGCCACCCTCCCTCCCCCCCTCCCCCTCAAGAGCAAAAAAAAAAAAAAAAAAAAAGCGAAATACCAAAATACCACAGCGTAAAAATCTCGAGCCTCTGTCCCTTTCGCTTGGCGAAGTGCCCCCCCCCCCTCCCCGCACCCCGTACGTCAGTAAACCCCGACCAAGAAAAAAATTTAAAAAGCAGCGTCATCTAGGTCAGAGACCACAATTAGATTTTCTTGTGTGTGTCAGTGAAAGCTTAACCTAAGTGAGAACCTGTAGTACTTGTTTCTCCCTTTCTGCTCACGTGTTCGGCAAACGAAGTCATACCGCAGTGCGTTCGTCCTCAGTTCAGCATTTGCTTTTACATAAGCGTTAATAGGCGTCATCGCATTGCCCGGCTGTTGTGTAAATGCCCGGCCGGTGTAACGCGAAAACTTTGACCTCCCAAGAAGGATTTACTGCGGCGGGGTAAAAATCTCGTAAAGAAATTCTTACTGCCTTTCGAGGAGTCAGAGAGGGAAAAAAAAGGTACTCCTCCTACATAGGACAGAGCCAGTTTCTCCCGTGGATATTTCGGAACCATTCGCATTTATCCCGCACCTGGCAGACAAAATTCATGTGGGCTAATGACATTCTAGACGGTACCGAAATTTCCTGGTAGTTTCCAAATATACCCTAACCCTAACTGACCCTAACCCTAAAATCGGAATGGTTCCGAAAAATCCTGCCACCAGGGCCAGGATAAATCGGAATGTTTCCCATTCGTCCGGTTCCGAAATATCCTGTGACACCGGCTGGGGCGCGCCGGCCCGGCGGCCTGGGTGTATTTTTAAACGCGAACACATGCCAAGTTACGTATCCACGTATTCCAACACGTGCCAACTACATGCATTCGGTTTCTGCCATAAGCTTAGCTGCTTTTGATTTTTATGTCGTTTTACACAGGCGTAATTTTACTAATAATGAACGAAATTTGTGTAGCGGGTTACTGACAATATCTTAGTGTCAGAAATTGTGTGTAGCGGCCTACACTGAGGCGACACTTCAGTGAAAAGCAAACAAAGGAAGTGCTAAAAGCAACATCATGGTGTATTTTACCCTACCAGTGAATACTTAAACGTAGTGCAAGTTCTGTAGCGTCAGTCAATGCAGCGTTATCTTATACGGTTTGAATTCTTGCGGCACTACTGAATTCTCGGACAACAGTTTAGCCCAAGTCCGCTGAACTGTAGGCGAAATACCTCTGTCACAGCACAACACTGTCGGCTGATGGTACACGGGGTATTCAATTCTATAGCCATAGGGCATAGCCACAATATCAGGTTTGCCTATCTTTACTCCGTGTGTTAGTATTTCCAAGTCAGATGATAGCTGTGTGCCAGGTCCTAATAACAGCCCTTTACCACTGTGCTGGCCTAAAATTACACAGCACGACCGGAAGCAATAAGTGAGCCGGGTTTCGAATTTTAGGCTGCATACCTGTTCTCCGGCGAGAACCGTACAGTAAACACAACTACGCGTCACTTTGGCGAAGAGAGGGACAGACAGAAAGACACGGACAGACACAGACAGACAGACAGACACACACACACACACACACACACACACACACACACACACACACACACACACACACAGCACCTGCTCGGCCAATGACCTTTCAGGTAATTACACTGGCAAAATAATTCATGCACGTCGAGAGAGTGACGGGGTGTGGGGGGCGGGGGGGGGGGAGAGGGGCTATTTCTTTTCCAAATGTATGAGAATCAGAACCAATAGATCGCCTGAGATACACTTATAGTTTACATGTATGATTCAAGATACACTGAATACTTATGCTTGGAATCCAGTCCTAACCTTTTTAGCCTTCTATGTTTTGGATGCCGCTTCAAAACTTACGATACTTACTACAGGGCTGCAGACAAACCTTGCCCAGATCCCAAAACGGAACAGTCGTTACAACCGGCCAATTATTATTAGTATCACTGTACCACGTCAGAAAAGCGGCTTGGGTGAGAAAGTAAAGGCACTGAGTGACACTCATGTGTTCGCATAAGGCGGGTGGGTGGGTGTTGGGGGGGGGGGGGGGTTAACGTCCTTTTCCACCACATAGGGTGATATCAAAGACGGGGCAACGATGAAAAAGCCAGCACAAATATTTGGCCCCAGCCGGGATCGAACTCACATGTTCGCATAAGGCAAAACTACAACGATTTATTTCTCAAGGCCCGCATGTAAAAGTCGACGTTAGGGATTTTAACCCCGGATTAAAGTCTAATCTCGAACTAAAGTAGCTCTAGGTTTTTTTTTTCTTAATCAGGAATCGTGTCCATTCAACCATGATGCCAAAGCCGTTTTAGAGGGATTTTTCCCTTTCTTCGCTTCCTTTTTTTTAATTCAGTTTTGTTCCGGGGTTTCTTTTGTCCTAGTCTGGGTTAGGCCCGCAGCCGTGGATTAAATTAACCTCAAGTTTTACATGCGGGCCAAGGGCACTGCTATAGAATGGATATTCAGTGACAAAGTAGTGACCAGTTATCTGGTTACTCACCTTGGACAACAGAGATAAACACCAGTCCAAGAAGACACGCCAACGCTATCGGAGTACCCATGTTCATCTGTGACCACCGCTGAGCGATAAGACGGAACCACAAACAGGTCTCACCGACCTCCTTCTGTCGTCTGCCAACACCAAGTAGAACTGAAATCCGGATCCTGAAATAGCCTCTATGTACGCAGAATTATTGCTGTATCATAGCTGCCAGCGTGAAGCAATTTCAAACTCGTCAGTCTTGGTCGCGGTTTTGCATGGAACTTCTACTTCGCGTATCTGTCAACCGTGGCAGGGGTAGAGGCAAGTTTCACAATACGCGAGGTAGCGCTGAGGTCGGGTGGCTCAGTGAACTGTGACTGAAGGAGGTCAGAGGACTCAGATCCCCCCACCTCGCTCTCCGGGCTCCCTCTCCCCTCGTTGTTTAAATAGGCAGGTCTGTGTGTAACAGTGGCTTGTGTAAGCTTTCCACCAAACAGGGTCACTGCAATGATGGTCGCAGTATAGTTCCGAATTTGACCTCTCTCTCTCTCTCTCTCTCTCTCTCTCTTTTGTGTGTATGTGTGGTTGTGTCTCTGTGTGTGTTCAGTACATGATCAGCAGTCACTCCAGCCGAGCTGTACATGAAATTGTCACAGAAAGTACCTCACACACACACACACAGTCACACACACACACACACACACACACACACACACACACACACACTGACACACACACACACACACACACACACACACACACACACACACACACTGACACACACACACACACACACACACACACACACACACACACACACACACACACACACACACACATGGGACTGCAGGGTGTACACGGGTCGGCTTAACGCCTTTTTTTTTCCACCACATAAGGCTGCTATCAAAGACGGGGTCACAAAGAAAAAGCCCACACAAATTCTTGTCTCCTAGCCAGGATTCGAACTCACGGCGACCCGAGCATTGAAAGTCCAGAGCTCAGGGGACTACAGACACTCTCAGCTTTGTCATATTGAAAAGCCTTATGCCATGGGACCATGTTCTCCCCTCCACCTTAAGTTTATCGTGTGGGCTGAGGTCAGTATTCACGTACACTGAACAGCGAAGTAAATTATACCTAAATCCTTTAAAACTATTCGGTTTGGTGCTTGCAAAGAAACCAAAATCTTGATATGACTCTGGATTATAATCGTCTAAATTTCTTTTTCTTTTTGGTTTATTTGGAGAGACCGCTTCCCCCATAGACACCCTACACACACACACACACACACACACACACACACACACACACACACACACACACACACACACACACACCCTCTACCCCAGCCCCCACCCCCTCTGTCCACTTAAACCTATCTTTCACCCTCCACGTGGCCGGGGAAAAAACAGGATATCTCACTTTAGTTTCACTTCAAATGTTCGAAGTCAACAGATTGAGCTCTGTGATACATGGATTTGTAATTCAGGTGGGTTGACAGGTAAGCGAACTGGTATCGTGAGTTTTGTTTTAATTACTTTGTGTTTGCACACAGTCTCGCGGCATCCAGTAGTGATCACGTATTGTACACACTACAGTATGTCGCTTAGTTCACATTTCAGGAGACACGGACATTAACTCTGTTTGCAACTGTTACAGTTACATCCCTTCATACTCGAACAGGCTACTTGCTAAACCACACACTGAAAGTAAGAACAAACACTGTCCCAGACTTGCCACAACGTATTCCGGTGCAGAACAAAGAAACCCTGAAACCTGTTCAGTCGAAGTCGTTACCTGCAGTGGGCAAAGCAATTACCGTGAGGTCAACAGTACACACACACACACACACACACACACACACACCCTCTACCCCAGCCCCCAACCCCTCTGTCCACTTAAACCTATCTTTCACCCTCCACGTGGCCGGGGAAAAAACAGGATATCTCACTTTAGTTTCACTTCAAATGTTCGAAGTCAACAGATTGAGCTCTGTGATACATGGATTTGTAATTCAGGTGGGTTGACAGGTAAGCGAACTGGTATCGTGAGTTTTGTTTTAATTACTTTGTGTTTGCACACAGTCTCGCGGCAGTGGGCAAAGCAATTACCGTGAGGTCAACAGTACGAGTGAACGCACCAATCAGTGTGAGTCCACAGACAGGACTGAGTGAATGTGTTCTTGCTGCTATTACCAGCTCCCGTATGTAGAACTCGAGGTTAATTTAACCCTCGGCTACAGGCCTAACCCAGACTAGGACAACAGAAACCCCAAAACAAAATTAAATAAATGAAAAAGGAAGCGAAGAAAGAAAGACAAAAATCGTTCTATAACGGCATACGCACCTTGCTGGAATGGACCCGCTTCCTGGTTTAAAACAAAAAAGAACGGAAAATTTAACCCTAGAGCAAGTTTAGTTCGACTAGTTAGTTAGTTTGACTCTAACCCGGGGCTAAACTCCCTAACCCCGACCTTTACATGCGGGCCCAGGGCCGGTCTAGACTGTCGCATTCACCAGCACAGTATATTAATTTTTCAGTCCGTTCAGAGATTATTACCTGCCTGAGTTGTCCCCCATGCATACACAGACCCGAAGCATGCTTGCATATTTCGTGTCAGCTTTGTGCTCTGCCACGAAAAACGCGTGCTTGTTGCGACAAGGGAGACAACTCATACAGGCAATAATCTCTAAACGGGCTGAATATGTAATGTTCTGGTGAATGCAACAGTTTTCACCACCAAATAAGTAGGTTGTGGAAAAGGACGTTTAACCCCCAACCACCCACCCACCCACCCACCAAAACAGCGTCGAACGATCTGACGCTACAAACTCGAATGGTAGAGCGTTGGATTTCTAATGCTCGGGTCGTGAGTTTGATCCCGGCTGGGGCCAAATATTTGTGCTGGCTTTTTTTATTTTTTATCGTTGCCCCGTCTTTGATATCACCCTATGTGGTGGAAAAGGACAGGAAACGGTAATGACTGCGAAGTGGTTACAAGTTAAGCACTTAAGTTAAGTTGTGGAAAAGGACGTTAAACCCCCAAACACCCACCCGCAAAGTAGGTACTGTAATAGCGATAATGATAAAGGAATGAGGCCTGGAGTCCCTGCTATGAGAAGGAGCAAAGCCGACATCATAAATCATTGTAGCGTTGATTGTATCAAGACTGGACCGTTGTAACAGCACCCTCTTGGGTCTTCCGTCCTCCCTATACTGTCTAGACCAGAAGATCCAGAATGCAGCTGCAAGAAATGTGATTAGAACCAAGGTTACGGAACACATCTCTCCAGTCCTGAAGCAGCTTCTCTGGCTTCCCATGTCAAAGTTCTCTGCTTTAACTTACCAGTGTCTCCATGGATCTGCACCACAGTATCTTCAATGTTTGGCCACACCCTACACCACTTCCAGATCACTTTGTTCCTCCTCTCAGTCCCCGCCCTGCTATTCTAAGCTACAGTGACAACACCAATATCTGTGGAACTCCCTGCCTGAACCTCTTTAGAAGGCTCCAGGCATCCAGTCTTTCAGAAGAGCCGTAAGAACCCATCTCTTCAAGAGACACTGGCTGACAAGAAGCGTTTTGTCTTTTCCTTCTTTTTATTATTTTATTATTATTATTATGTTTTCCTTTTTTTCATTTGTTTTTGTTTTCCTACGGGGAGCCGGGGTGGCCGAATGGTAGAGCGTTGGACTTCTAATGCTCGGGTCGTGAGTTCGTATCCCGGCTGGAGCCAAATATTTGTGCTGGCTTTTTCATCATTGCCCCGTCTTTGATATCACCCGTATGTGGTGGAAAAGGACGTTAAACCCCAAAACACCCACCCACCCTTATTTTCCTAAGCGCATGAGAGCGGACTGTTTCACGCAGTACTGCTGCGCTATATAAGCGGACAATGAATCGTGTTTTCTGTCAGAAGCGCCGTAAGAACTCATCTCTTCAACTGAGACTGGCTGACAGTGCCAAGGACAAGAAGCATTTTCTTCTTTTCTTTCTGTTTATTTTTTTAAAACTTTTATTATTTTTTGCTTTTTGTTTGTTTGTTTGTTTTTGTTTTCCTAAGCGCAAGGAGCGTGGACTGTACGTTGCAGTACTGCTGCGCTATGTAAGTGGACAATGGACTGGACTGGATGAATCTTGTTTTCTGTCAATCAAGCTGAAGACAGTTTTTGGCATTGTTTGTTTTGGCTGCCGTGTATTGTCGCGTTAAGGCCTTTTCACACAGAGAGTGCCTGCAGCGAACTCGCAAGCTCGCCGAATGGGTTTTCTGTTCACACAATACCAGCGTGCACTGGGCGGACCGCGCTGCCCACCTGGCGCTAGACAATACACACAGCGCGCGGGCGGCGATTGTCTCGCGCGGCGAGGAAAAAATAAGACCGTGTTCTATCCTCAGGCGTCACGGCGGTGTCTCCGGGGAGTGCCCGCTACAACCGGATTTCATTGGCTCTGAGGGCATTTTACCGCTGGTAGGCCTGCAGAATCGCAACGTGTGACAACCCTTTTATCAACGCATGTAGAGGAGCAGTAGAAGAGAATGGCAACACGCCGGGAACTTGGCCACAGTTCTACACTTTGTGAACCCGACCCTTTCTACACTGTACCCCCTCCGGGAAATTCTTTTAAGAAGCAAACGATGTTTACGTTTTCACTAACAGAACCCAGTCATACAAATACAGACCGAGCTTCTCAAGGAAAAAGTGGCTCTAGTGTGTACAGACATTCTTCAAATGTATTTTCCACAACACCTTCACACAGCGGTCAGTTCCTGGACAGAAGACCAGATGTTGTGTGGACAAGAACATGCCTAATGGGAAAATCAGATCATGTGACAGATCGAGCTACAGCATTGAAGAGTGCATGCAACCATTACTAACTTATCTCTCTTGTTTCGGTTTTCCAGTTAAACCGTTTTGCTCCATGTCTGGGAACGAGAATCTGACGCGTGTAGTTGCCTTTAGTGGTACAAATGCTGCGATGTTAAACAGTCAGATAACAGGCACTGAGAAATCTGAAGTCCTGACATTCCGTAGATGTTGTGGTGTGAGCAAACTTTGGCAAAGTGTGGCACCGTCCGTGGTTGGGTTCCTGTTGATTCTGAACGCAGCTCGATACCCTACGGCGTTCAGGGACTCAGCCGTCACTACTAGTTTCCGCTGGTCCGTCGTGTTGTGTTACGAGGTAAGCCCTCTCTCTTTTCTCTCTCTCTCTCAACATTACCAAACTTCCCGTTTTTGCAGAAAATTTGCTTGGAGAGTAAAGCCAGAGGACCCGAACAACAGGAACACTCGGTATCGTATATCACAGTTCGATTTGAACCCAGGTTTCACCGTGACATCGGGGACGGTCGTTCAAGAACGCGCCAAACTGCACGTGCCGATTTCGCCTCTTATCTCTGCCACAGTTGATAATCACTACGCGCAAGTAGGTCGTCCGTCCCCCATCAGTGCACTGCGAGCGTGACTCGTAAACATCCAAACCTCTCCGCCGATCGAAACACTCGAAGCAGCCGAAATGGAACCGAAGCACTACGCCAACAATTGATCACATCTGCAAAGTAGTTCCCGGGAAACGTGAGCCTAGTTTGATTATCGCCGGTTTACTTGTACACCTTTAGCGTGTTGTTGACAGATTTCACAGCAGCTTAGATATCTGTATTGCCAAAGACACGGAAAAGGACGCCGGGAGATAAATGATGTTTTTCCGTCAATTTCGTCGGAGTCACGCTCGCAGTGCACTGATGGGAGACGGATCGAACTACTTGCGCGTAGTGATTATCAACTTTGGCAGAGCTGAGATGAGAGGCAAAATCGGCGAAATGGGATTTACTTTTACTGGAAGAAGTGTTTGACAATTTCTGGTCAGTACCGTCATCTTACAGCAGAAAGGACTCGCCACGGAAAGAGAATGTCCTGCCGTGTTCATATTAGTCTGGTCCACATACTGATGTCTGTCAAAGGTTGTGGACACAAACTAGGTGTAAATGGACTACGGTCGTCTACTTAGCATATCAATTGCACGATTACCACGAGTTCGACCTAACCCTGACTTAACCTTAACCCTCCAGTGGGCGAACCACACTAACTGACCGTCACTGAGAGTCGACGCCAAGGTCTCTTGGCTCTAGCTCCGAACGCTTTCTTGTCGTACCTAAAGAACTGCATCGAGTCCTTTGGACTGAGATCTTTTCAATGCCAAGCTCCTGTGGTCTGGAATGCTCTTCCCCGGTATATTCGTAATGCATCTAACTTGCTTGACTTTAAATCCAAACTGAAAACTGTTTTGTTCAGACTGTCCTGTGACTACTGTTCGCACCTGACGCCGACTTTGTTGGGACACTGGGCTATACAAGAATGTCTTATTTTTATCATTATTATTCATGTACAGGTTTTATTGATGGAAATGGAAACGATGGGTGATATAAGTCAAACTCATCAGTTTCTTGTCTTCCATTTCCCTCAGATGGTCTTTCTACAGGCGGCCGCCATTTTTGTGCTGACCTACTTTTCCCTGCGCCGTCACTTCCCATCTCTGCTAACACATCTGAGACAGCACGTGACTCAGTATGGCTGCAAGAACGTGCGACAGGCTCGCCTCGGGAAGACTACTAATGTCACACTTTTCAGCACCCTTCTGTTTTCGGTAGTAATGGCTGGAGGTTTGTTGGCTGGACTTTTGCTTTTCAAAAACTGGCGAATACAGATGGCTCCTCTAGACCACAGTGAGGGTGTCGTGTTCGCAATGGCTGCAGTTTTCATGACAGTGTCTAGTACTACCGGCTGGCACGCCATCTTTGCTCCCATGGGACTGTTGGTCTTTGTGTCCTACCTCTTTTCCTGGGAAATGCGGCAAGTGGCCAAAGACATGGAACATGTCCTCCGTCGAAGGTTGCCCATTGCGAAAATCTCTGGTGATGACGTAGACGGTGACGTCATTGACACGTCTGGGCCCAAAGACAGCAATTCCTGTGAAGGATCCTGCAGAGACGTTAGACCAACAAGCCACGACGGAGAACCACCAACAGAATCCTCCAGTTCACCCCGAGATCAGCCACAGCACCAACCCACAGCAGAGGAGGCTTTCGATCAGCTGCGCGAACGCCACGAGAGCGCATGCGCACTGCTCACTCATGCCCACAATTCCCTGTGTCACCTGGCTCCTCTGCACTACGCTTACAGCGTTCCGGTTCTCTGCTTCCTCATCTACTCGCTGGCCAGTGGATCGTTGACCATGGAGGAGTGGCTTCCCTTGGTGGGAGCGATGAGTCAAGCTCTGCTGAACATGTGTCTGGTCACGGCAGCTGGCAGTCTTGTTCACGACTCGGTGAGGCCAGCTTCACGGTCCGGAAGAGATAGGATTTGATTGTCTTCGATTGTTTTTTTTTGGGTTGAACGGAATATTCCACCTCATAATAAAATCGGGCTCTATTTTGTTGTTGTTGTTGTTGTTGTTGTTGTTGTTGTTGTTGTTGTTGTTGTTTTCTTTTCCTTTCGAAGCAGGATTCGAACACTTGACCCGAGCATAGAAAGCCCGACGCTTAACTGCCACTCCCCGTTAAAGATAAGAAAATGGCTTCCTTGCGACCCGAAACTAACTGCAACTCACAATTTCTATTACAAGAAGAGCCTGAATTCGGTGGTAGTTATGGTGACAGTGCTGCTGTTGTTTTGTCCAGTTTGACGTTGAGGGAGCTCCTCAGAAACTGAAAAGTCTGATATTATTTTAATTAATTAATTCAGTAGTAGTGTTAGTAGTTAGTAGGTGGTAGCAGCAGCAGCAGTAGTAGTAGTAGTAGTAATCTTTTTTTCCGTTTTGATTTTGTTCTCCTGGTTGTCACAGGCACGTTCGCCGTTGCGCGCCATCTTTGCCGCTGATTGGTCCAGCGTGTCGAACTCTCTACTGAACAAGGTAGGACCCAGTGCCTGTGGTGCACTCGACCGCTGAGCTCCAACCTTGGTGTGGCCCTTATCACGGGGTGTAACGTAGCGGTTTGAATGTGTGCGATGAGACAGTGATTTACGACGAGAAAGAATATATATGGTTTGCGAAATTTTACAAAATAGCAGTTCTGGAGAACACTCGTCAATTATGTTTTTTTGCAGGGGAAAAAAAAACGTTTTTTCCCGCAGAAAAAAATATAATAAGAGAACAGAAAAGCTTTATTCTGTGTTCTTAGTATTTATCCAGAAAATTCGACAATCTGCCTGTTTTTCTGCGTGAAAACAGCTTTTCTGTAGAAAAATGGCAAAGAAAAACTGGTTTTCTGCACAAACTGGCACAATCCTGTTTTTCTGCAGAAAAATGGAAATAGTTTTCTGGGAAAAAGTGACAAAAAATCATCAACAGACGATAAACCCCGTTCCTATCTACCCCAGACAACTTGTATGTATTTTTGATCACCGTTGTATGTGAAAGATTTTGACTGCAAATTGTCCTGCTTTTTTCCCACCCAGCTACAGCTTCTGGCGATGAGGATAAGCACTGAGAATGCTGGGTATGACGTGTATGGCTTGTTCACCATCAGCCGGGAGACCGTTCTTATGGTAACCACTGACATTGTTCTAGATAATCTAGATTTTTATTCTCTCTCCCTCTCTCTCTCTCTCTCCATTTTCCTCCTATATTCCTGTAACTTATAGATTTTTCTTCCTTTCCTGATATTCGTGTGTGTGTGTGTGTGTGTGTGTGTGTGTGTGTGTGTGTGTGTGTGTGTGTGTGTGTGTGTGTGTGTGTTCATTGAGTTTAAAATCTGTAACTTGTTTCTACATCCCCCCCCCCCCTAGATTCCTGTTGCTTATACATTGGTCTTCCTTTGCCCATGTTCTTGTAGTTTAGCAACGGCAAGTTCGAACATGGGACTTCTGCCGAAACTTTTACCGTTCTAAAATAAAGATTATTCTCTCTCTCTCTCTCTCTCTCTCGTGTACCTTCTTTGCCTCTTCACCCCTAACCCCAACCTTCCTTTCCCGTCTCTGTAGTCTTTGTTGGTTTGAGTTGACTTTCTTGCACTTTTCTTGTTTTCGCGATAGTGACCTGCAGGCAGCGTAGCAGGGCAGTTTGTAAGTAGCTCTGCCCTGTTTCAACATCTTTGTCATCACCACCATAATACCTTCGGTTACAATGACTGGGTCATCTAGGCTGCAAAACGATGTGATTTTATTTAAAGTTTTCTTAACCCCGTAAACAAAACACGCGCTTGAAAGAATGAGCACTTAACTCTTAAAAGCCCATACAAACATCGCAATTGTACTTGAAATCTTCAGATCACTAGAAGCCACTTCAAGCCACTATTATGCAATCTGCAGCAGTCTCGAGCCTAGCGGAGAAGGTCAACGCCTTGCGTAATTGTAGCTTGAAGTGGCTCCTACTGGTGAGCAGTGGCTTGTTCTTTTTAACAAGTCTTATCATATAGTAGGCAGGGGATGGTTCAGTTGGGCTCTGCAGAGTTAAATATTTTGATCACAAAACAACAGAGGCTTGACATTTGGGAAACGCCGTATTGTCTCCGGTTTGATGTGCAGATTGCCGGCACCTTCGTCACTTACGCTGTAGTTGTCGTCCAGTTCCGGCTTGGGGCACCTGTGACGTCATGCGACTGTAACAACACGTCATTACCATATTTTGAGTGACAGTGAAACTGACCCTGACTGTTTTACGATATCACGTGCGATTAAGCTTTATTGTATGGACGAATTTTTAACGCCTTGAGATGCTACAGTTGTTTGTGTATTGTTTGTTGCTTTATGGTAATCATTGTGTGTAACTTTATCAAACCGTTCTTTATCACACCTTATTGTTGTAGGCGCAGCACGATAAGCAAATGGCGTATGAATGATTTCCGATCGCCAGATGGATTTTCTTTTCTGTCCCAACTCTTTGCCAGCTCCAGTAGTGTTCCTCCGGGGTGGCCGAATGGTAGAGCGTTGGACTTCTAATGCTCGGGTCGTGAGTTCGTATCCCGGCTGGGGCCAAATATTTGTGCTGGCATTTTCATCGTTGTCCCGTCTTTGATATCACCCGTATGTGCTGGAAAAGGACGTTAAACCCCCAAACACCCACCCTCCCAGGTCCACGGAAGGCCGGAAGCAAGGGCATTTCAAAAAATGCATGATGAGGATGAGTAATGATAGTTTGATGAAGCTATGGAGGTCCATGTGGTTTGAGACTGCGTGACAGGGCCGCATTCCACGTTTGCTGATAAATATCCCGGCATTAACCAGGCGGCCCGGGAACTACGCCACTTGCGGTGCCGGCCGTGTAATCATCCACATCATGAAATGTGTCACAAGGGCAGCACCCTCAAAGTCGCACCAGCAAAGCGGGTGAGTCTCGGCTGTATGGCAACAGCCTCTCCTTCTGGGTCCATAGCACACCCGCTCTGGATAGTCGCCGACATAGGTAGGAAAATTCCCGCTTGCCTCGGCTGAGATTCGAACTCGGGTCTCCCGGTCCATGGTCCGAAGTGCTAACCACTACACTACGGGGGCCGGATTTTTTTTTTTTTTTTTTTTACGCAACTTAAATAAAGCAACATTAAAGCAGCCAATGATTTTTTGTTGAGGCGCCTGCATTTAAAATCCACGTGGAAAATGTACCATAACCATATAAGTAGAGTTACTTGGAAAGATGTGATCATTAGAAGTTCAGAAATAAAATCTCTCTCTCTGTCTGTGTGTGTGTGTGTGTGCGCGCGCGCGCGCGCGTGTGTGTCAGATCGACAGACAGAAGCAGAAAGATGTAGTTTAACTGTCAGTTACTTCATGTATGTTTTGTCAAACATTGC
Source organism: Batillaria attramentaria (assembly GCA_018292915.2). Lineage (NCBI taxonomy): Eukaryota > Metazoa > Mollusca > Gastropoda > Batillariidae > Batillaria > Batillaria attramentaria. The sequence goes on from JACVVK020000362.1 coordinate 578,952, forward strand.
AATCTTTTCTGTTTGTGCATGTAATTGGTGTTAATGGACACTGTCTGTTATGCACCGATCACGCACGAAGTTCCCCAATTTGATACTAACCATCCAAGCCAGACTAGCCATGGCACGACCCATGCTGGTTTGAAGAGCTGTGTAAATATTGTGTGCTCGCGTCCACATAAAAAGCGGTTGAGCCGCGTTGTAGCGGCGCTGTAGCCGCGCTGCGGAAATAGTAATAGAGTTTATTGTTGGAGTGGCCACACTTGTCGCTACCACCGCGCGGTTACCGCGAGCTCACTGCTAGCGTCGAGCGGTGGTAATGTTCCAAACAATTAACACCGCTGAAAGCTCGCGGTGGCTGGCCTAAAAATAGATGTGATGTGTCTGTGATGTGGCCTAAAAATAGATGTGATGTGTCTGCCGTAGCTAGTTGTATGCTAGCCTGCCCCTAGCTGTGCACGGTTTGTTGTAATATCTGTTCATAGACAGAATCAAAATGGCAGAGAGGAGGTATCTCTTGCTTTCAGAGTTGTCTGAACCATCGCCATATATACGGCGAGGAATTCTTTTTGATGACAGAGATTAGGTTTGGTCGGCGTATGTCATTTTCAAAAGCAGCTTCTTCTGCAAGCACTAACGTTGCGAAAGAAAGACACAAAAGACGGTTTCTTCTTCTTCTTCTTTTTTTTTTTTTTTTTTTGGGGGGGGGGGTTCTTTGTTTATTTACTTTATTATCCCTTTCGGGAAATTCGGGATGCCTTTCCCGATCCCCCGATGAGCAGCCCGGCAGCCACGAAAAACCGGTATCACATATCACAAGCTCGACCTGGGCTCGAACCCACGCTTCATCGCCGTGACATTGGTGACGGCCCTTCAGTAGCGCAGCCGCTAAATCCAACGCGCTACCAGACCACCGCTCACCCCCATCACGTTAAAAAAAAAAAAAAAAAAAAATGCATCACATCTATTTTTAGGCCGGCCACCGCGAGCTTTCAGCGGTGTTAATTGTTTGGCACATTACCACCGCTCGACGCTAGCAGTGAGCTCGCGGTAACCGCGCGGTGGTAGCGACAAGTGTGGCCACTCCAACAATAAACTCTATTACTATTTCCGCAGCGCGGCTACAGCGCCGCTACAACGCGGCTCAACCGCTTTTCATGTGGACGCCACCTTAGGATCACGACTGGATGCTTTTAGCTGACGCACATTCAAAACCATGGGACGCAACGATTCAACGTGAAAAGCTGTGGACGTTTTTTTTCTTATGTTTCAAGAACAGAGAGTGAGCACAGAGCGAGTATGTTTCGAAGGTAACTTCGTTTTGCTGAAGCAGATTTCCTGTGACAGTTTGATGGTCAGTATTGATGGATTTTGAAGAAACATAATCGTTGGTATTAGTTTTGAAGAAAAACAACATCGATGGTTAAACAACATCGATGGTATTAGCTTTGAAGAAAAACAACATCGATGGTGTTAGTTTTGAAGAAAAACAACATCGATGGTATTAGCTTTAAAGAAAAGCAACATCGATGGTATGATTTTTGAACAACATCGATGGTAATAGTTTTGAAAAAACAACATCGATGGCATTAGTTTTGAAGAAACAACATCCTTTTCTTTCCCAGGTTATCATCGTTTTATTTTTTAAAAGTGTAGGTTCTTGCCTGGACAGCCGAGCTGATAAGGTGTCTATCTTTAACTGCTCGGGGTCGAATCCTTACTTGAAACCGAGTAAACTGTGCTAAACGTTTCATTGTTGCCCTGTCTTTGATATCATGTTTCTGTGGTGGAAAAGGACGTGAAATCACAGAGCAACCAACAAACCAACCAGCTGAAAGTTTAAGTCATGCTGCCCGGACAACCAGACACAAAGTCTAACAGAGGAACTACACCAGGACGTCCTGTCAAGACAGAGCTTTACATACCAAAAACCAAAACCTCTAAACTGAAACCGGTCCAGGCTTCATCGTCTAGCGTCCGTGCGTCAAATGAGCCCACTGCCGAGACAATTACGAATGCGACCTTTGCGGAAGACTCACATGAAGAAGATGTGAAAAGGTTGAGTCTGGAAGACTGTTTGGAACCGTTGCTAATCTTCTTGTCATGTTTTGGGCTGCCTACATGCAGAACACCTGAGACCAAAGTCAACGAAGGCGAGACTGAGAACAAGTATCAGGCCCGAAAAACAGACCAGGAAGCGTGGGTCGGCAGCTCCTCCGTACGATCGAAATGTCGTCTTTCACACAGGATTTCATCTGGCACAGGGAACCATCGGTCCGCAGTCGTGTCCAGTCCATCGTCCTCGGCCTTTGGGGAGTCGGCGTCTCGGCTGAGAGCACTCGGCAAGGCTGGGCTGCGTGCCTGGCAGTGCGTGTCACCATGGCTGGTTGGTTTCCTCCTCGTGCTGAATACGGCCAGATCTCTGACGGCATTCAGAAACACTTCCACGTCGGCCTTCCGCTGGGTCAGCAGCTTGTGTTTTCAGGTGGGTCAGCATTTAGTGTTACCAGATGGGTCAGCATTTTGTGTTACCAGATAGGTCAGCATTTTGTGTTACCAGATAGGTCAGCATTTTGTGTTACCAGATAGGTCAGCATTTCGTGGTACCAGATGTCAGCATTTTGTGTTACCAGATAGGTCAGCATTTTGTGTTACCAGATAGGTCAGCATTTTGTGTTACCAGATAGATCAGCATTTTGTGTTACTAGATAGGTCAGCATTTTGTGTTACCAGATAGGTCAGCATTTTGTGTTACCAGATAGATCAGCATTTTGTGTTACTAGATAGGTCAGCATTTTCTGTTACCAGATAGGTCAGCATTTTGTGTTACCAGATAGGTCAGCGCACCTTTGTTCCTCACATAGGTCAGCATTGTCGTACAGAATTGAGGGATCAGCAATTGTTCACCAGATAGGTCAGCATTTCGTGTTACCAGATAGGTCAGCATTTTGTGTTACCAGATAGGTCAGCATTTTGTGTTACCAGATGGTCAGCATTTCTGTGGTACCAGATAGGTCAGCATTTTGTGTTACCAGATAGGCCAGCATTTTGTGTAACCAGATAGGGTCAGCATTTTGTGTTACCAGATAGGTCAGCATTTTGTGTTACCAGATAGGCCAGCATTTTGTGTTACCAGATAGGTCAGCATTTTGCGTTTCCAGATGGGTCAGCATTTTGTGTTACCAGATAGGCCAGCATTTTGTGTTAACAGATAGGTCAGCATTTTGCGTTACCAGATAGGTCAGCATTTTGTGTTACCTGATGGGTCAGCATTTTGTGTTACCAGATAGGTCAGCATTATGTGTTACCTGATGGGTCAGCATTATGTGTTACCAGATAGGTCAGCATTTTGTGTTACCTGATGGGTCAGCATTTTGTGTTACCTGATGGGTCAGCATTTTGTGTTACCAGATAGGTCAGCATTTTGTGTTACCTGATAGGTCAGCATTTTGTGTTACCAGATAGGTCAGCATTATGTGTTACCTGATGGGTCAGCATTATGTGTTACCAGATAGGTCAGCATTTTGTGTTACCAGATAGGTCAGCGCACCATTTCCTCACAAGTCAGTGCGCAGAATTTTGAGGGGATACAAAAGTCACCAGTCACCCTACCAGAAAAATAAAATGTCGCAGAAAATGGTTCGATTACATGCATGGTGGTTCGATTGTTTGCGTAGCTACCTCGCCGGAGGCTCGGTAGCTACACAAACAATCGAACCATCTCGGGGTTAGTCTTTCGCCGTAAACCACTAGAACTAATCATGTAAGCTCTATATCCATCACCTCCACACTTTCTTCTTCAGATGTCCTGGACACAGTGCATGATGTGTTTCCTCCCGAACTACTTCTCCCTCCGTCGACACTTGTCGACCTTGAGGACAAGAATCCGACATCATGAAACGCTTTGTGGGTCATTGCACGTGCGTCACGCGTCCTTTGGGACCATGGTGCGCCGCGCCACTATCTCGCTCGCCGTGATCAACACTGGAGGGAGCTTGGTCTTTGCTGGGGCGTTTTTCGTGTGGACAGGCTGGCGACGGTACAGTAACTTGATTTTTTTTTTTTATTGATAATGTTCTGAACGTGAATTGGATACTTGTCGTATCATTTTAAGTATCTTTTATAGGACCTGGCAGGAAGGGGCTTCCATGAGACGCGAATCAGCCTTTGTTGCTTGCGCAGCGTTAAGTCCTAACTAACTAACTAACTGACTAACTAACTAACTAACTAACTCATTTTAAGTGTCGGTGCCACTAATGCGAAATGCCGGCGGGTCTAGTACCGCTTCAGATTTTTTTCAATCTACTACGGTCTTTTTGCTAACAAAATGTAGATTTTTGTTGTGTTCTTTTTTTTCCTTTTTTTTAAAGATACCCCTGAAATCGTTCACTTTCTGAAAAGTCTATAAGCAGAATAAGCATGCTATTTTCAGAGACCCAGCTAGATATAGTTTTTGTTTTACTGTACACGTTGTAGGTTTTGCTGCTCTGCACACGGGGGGGATTTTGCGGCGTCAGGTGAAACAGTCGCGTTTGTTTACCTCCACTAGCTCCCGTGTTAGGACGTAGGCGACTTACGGGACTGCCCCCGACCGTGCGACACGCGTCGCATTCACAACAGGCCTGTGTCATGCGCGTGGCCCAAAATACCCACTGCCATTCAACTTTTTCCTGGACATGCATGTAATGATTCTGTATGAGAAGTACTTGCAATAAAATAAGCTTCCCCCCCCCCCCCCTTCGGGGCAAGGCCAAGGGGAAGTAACCCTTTCAGACTGGATTCCCGATAGCTCAATTTTTCCCCTGGGCTCAGAACAGATGACCAGTAGATCATGCATGGTGCTGAAGTACCACCGTCATATGAAAAAACAAGATGTCCACCAGCCCAATATGTTGTTTCCATTTGATCACCTGCTATCGTCACGGTCGTTCTTTTGTAATGCCATGTATCCACACACACACACACACACACACACACACACACACACACACACACACACACACACACACACTCTCTCTCTCTCTCTCTCTCTCTCTCTCTCTCGGAATGGAAACAACTGACCGGGCTGTCACACCAATCTTGTTTTTGGAAGAGAGACGTCAAGTTGTATTCTTTGAAATCTATGACGTTTTTGCTCACTGGGATGACGCATAATACATATGGCGTAATAACTTTGATACAGTTCTTGCAATGAAAGCAGGCCCATGAAAATTGAAGTGTTGCTGCTGCGTTCGCAGTGTAAAGATCGAATTAATACCGACCCAATATGTTTAACAGACAAGTCTGCGCGGCGAACGTTTTCTAACTATGTGTTATGTCAGACATACACACGCGCGCGCGCACACACTCACACGCACGCACGCACGCGCACACGCACACAGAGACTCGCGCGAGCCGCGTTTGTGCTCCATTGAGACCTATGTGGTGTCCTCTCACTCTACTATGCTATTGAGTGAGAGTCAGTGGGAAAAACAAAGCACACTACATCAATGAAACTCCCGCTTTCCCCGTCTACACATAGAGAACGTCCAAAAAGTGGCGACACATCCCCAAGAAATGCCAGTATCACGTCAATCAAACATGACGTCGGAAAAATGACGCTGATACTGCCTTTTGCGTCAGTGCGCGCGTGCCTTTTCTGCGATGGATCTGACCTGTTCAGTACGTAAGCAGCCCTGCACAGCGTTCTGGGTTCTTCTTCTTTCATGAATTTGTTCTCCGTGCATATTCTGTTCATAAAGTATTGGAGTTGTATTCTGTTATATCCCGTGTCTTCTCTGCGATTGCACGAAGATGGCGACATAGTAGAAGTAAAATACACCACGTCTCAAAACAGAGGAATTCGGAAAGAAAGTGGCGAGACACCCCCAAGAAAATACAGCATCACGTCAATCAAACATGACGCACTTACTTTACGTCAGTGCGCGTGCGTCTCTTCTTCGATGTTTGTGAGGCGTGTGGCTTGTAGAGGAAATGTGCTGTGAGTACAAATTTTCAAGTCAACTGACGATAACGGCTGCAGTGAATTTTTCTAATTTTTTTGTATATTTTTTATGGCACC
>JACVVK020000362.1:590000-592500 GCA_018292915.2 Batillaria attramentaria
CAACACTAGTATAGACCCATGCACGGTTTGGCCGTTCCTGTTTCCATGGGGGAGCCGGGGTGGCCGAATGGTAGAGCGTTGGACTTCTAATGCTCGGGTCGTGAGTTCGTATCCCGGCTGGGGCCAAATATTTGTGCTGGCTTTTTCATCGTTGCCCCGTCTTTGATATCACCCGTATGTGGTGGACAAGAACGTTAAACCCCCAAAACACCCACCCACCCTCCTTTTTCCAGCGTGAGAGATCCACTGGTTCATTTGGGCTATCGCAACGCTAGAGTGCGGGTTTTTTTTTTTTTTAAGGATTGATTCAAAAACGGTCGATTCCCCAGCAAGAAAGTCCGGTGTCCCAGAGAATGTCCTTGTCTATTTTATTTCCGGTTTGAATAATAATAAAAGCTGTAAAGGATTGTGTGTGTGTGTGTGTGTGTGTGTGTGTGTGTGTGTGTGTGTGTGTGTGTGTGTGTGTGTGTGTGTGCGTGCGTGCGTAGGTGTGTGTGTGTGTGTGTGTGTGTGTGTGTGTGTGTGTGTGAGAGAGAGAGAGAGAGGAGAGAGAGAGAGAGAGACCTCCCATAAAATTTGCTTGAGTCGGGAGAGTCAACGCTTTCACAGTGTTCCTGATATCTTACGGTTACGTCAATCTTCCATCTACTATTTCTCCTGCGAAGTCACATCTGCACATATACATGTATATGTGACCCAGCTACACTTCATGTATTTTACTTTGTTTGCATCCCTCGTGATCACTTCTCGGTACAGAGCTCATTTCCTAATCACATTTCGCAACCACGTCTCTCTCTCTCTCTCACACACACACACACACACACACACACACACACACACACACACACAAAAGCACGCGCGCATACACACACACACACACACACACACACACACACACTGGCAAAATACCACGAGCCAAATCTGCCGCTGTCTATTTGTTCACGACATTTACTGTAATTACTAACTACACTCTGTTACCAAACCTAAAAGGGATGTTCATCAGGCCAGGCAGGAGTCAGATTCCCATTAGCAAATGCTTGTCTCGGAGGATTCGTCGCACCGGCCGAGCTGGATAGCTGAACAAAGAAAGCCTGAATTAACTGCTTTCAACGGCAGATGAAAGGTGTGGCTTAGCGTGACATGAAATAGCAAACTGCACGCGCCGAGTTCGCCCTTCATCTCATCCCTGCCACAGTCGATAACAGAGTTCTCACACATTGCGATTCTGCAGTCCTACCGGCGGCAAATACTGCGGTTGCCGATTCTCGTTATAGCTCGTGAACATGCGTGCACGTGCGCGGTTTTGGACCGAGACTGGGCTTGATAGACTCGGCATGTGGGCTGCTCGAGTCACACACGATGCCGCACTACCATTGCGTTGCGATCGGCTGCCAAAATGGCTCGAGAAAATCAGATAAGCTGGAGAAATTCCCAGAGATGGTCTTACCTAATGGTGAGATCGTTCAGTTTGAGCCCTTTCCTTCAAAAGTTTCAGAGCCGAGACTCAGAAATTTGTGGATAAAAGCGATTCGAAGGCAGAACTTCTCCGCGTGGCAAGACCGAGTCTCAGTCTCGGTTGAAGCGACTGCCGAGCTGCTTCAAGGGCTAAAGTGATAAACTGCGCTTTTGTGTAGCCACTAAAACGCACGCCCCTGTCTTTCAGATATTTTTTTCAGTTCAGGAACTTTCATTGATTTAATTTTATCGCGAAAATCTTTGCCGGTCGAAATGCTCACGTTGCTCGCCATCGCATGCATAGCCCACATCATGGGGCACTCCTCGGAGACGCCGCCGCGACGCTTGTGAATAGAGCACGGTCCTATATTTTTCCTCGCCACGCCTGCAAGTCGCCGCTGACCATGCTTTGTGTAGAGGAGCGCCGGGCCGGCGGTGCAGCTGGTAGTCAAAGTGTGTTGTAACGTATGACCGCAACCCCCGCTCAATACACCGGCGGGTGCCTCGCTGGCACTGTACGTTTGACAAGGCCTTAAGCCTTCGCGGCTTGTTCCTGTTGGCACTTTCGGCTCTTTACTGCTGCCTGGATGAGAAATGTGGCCCTGCGACTTGCACGCGCTATTTACTAGAATTGTATAATGGGCTTTTCGAGAGATAACGTATGTTTTGGAACAGCTTCGCTAGTGAGTGCGCAATAACACGGGGAGCCGGGGTGGCCGAATGGTAGAGCGTTGGACTCTCAATGCTCGGGTCGTGAGTTCGTACCCCGGCTGGGGCCAAATGTTGGTGCTGGCTCTTTCATCGTTGCCCGGTCTTTGATATCACCCGTATGTGGTGGAAAAGGACGTTAAACACTTAACCACCCACCCACCCACTCGCGCCTTGACATAAGTCTATCAGCGTGATTAGTAAAGCTCTAAGTGCGACACACAGCCGTCTACAGCCTCTGCGAAACGGCAAGATTTCAAATTCTTTGTCTCGGTGCTGACCGTGATCATTTTATAATGATAATTTTTTTTTAAACAAAAAAAAAATGAATTTGTAA
>JACVVK020000362.1:597500-605000 GCA_018292915.2 Batillaria attramentaria
GCCGATCGTCGGGGGTTCTCTCCGGGTACTCCGGCTTCCTCCCCCTCTGCTTTGGAAATGTTCAGCCCACCAAATTTGAAAACTAAATGCAATTCTAAATTCCGAAATTTAAATAGCTGAGCTGACCCTTCGCACCACGTGATTGTAATGTGTTTATGTCCAGTGTGTGAGAGAATGCGTGTGATTCACGTGAGCGTGCGTGTTGGGTTCAGTTCGCGGCGCTTTGAGCCGATGCATGAAATTGGGTAAAGCGCCTATACAATACTCATTATTATTATTATTAAACTGCATAAATGATTTACAACCAATCCGTCTTGCCCTTTTACCAACGTTCACTTCTTACCAACAAAACCTGTCAGGCAATTTACATAAACAATGATTACTGATACACCTGCGCTTGTCCCATGAGTATGTACATCATAACTGATATCATGATTTTGTGTATAATTATGCTTGCCGCGCGAGCGCGCGCATATATGTGTATGTGTGCGTGTGTTTATGTGTGTGTGTTTGTGTGCGATTTCCTATTCTTATATTTTTGGGTGTTTTTTTTTTTTTTAACATTCTCTTCATATTCTTCTTTTGATTTTTCTTTTTTTTACGGTAGTGTAGCAACGGCAAGTTTGAAAATGGCCTTTGTATGCCTATAACTTCTTCCGTTGTCAAATAGAGGATCGTTATCGTTATCGTCTATGGCCTGACAATAAATCTTATCGTGTCGTAACTTCTTCCTTGATCGTTATCTCTTGAAAGCCCAGTGCGTTACTTAGTAATGATTGTGTTATATTTGATCTTCACACAGATGGGCGGAGCCATACTCACGTACACTGTTGTCGTCATCCAGTTTCAACTGGGTGTGCCAGGGATGGCAGACTGTGACGTCAATGCTACACTGACGTCATAACGTTTTCGTCATTCAAGTTTGACATCAACAAGTCCCAGACTGGACGCATTTGTGATTTTATCAGCTGGGTAGCACCGGAGAGCGGTCACAGACGTATAGAGATAGACACACCGCGGTGCCGGAAAAGTGACGCCGCCGCGCGCCATGTTGCTAGTACCTGGAAGTGCCAGCTGTTAACATAGCGCGCATAGCATTGGCCAGACGCTATCAGCTGTTTACATAGCGCGCATAGCATTGGTCCGCTTTATCTTACGTCACATTTCTGATGACGTCTTTCTAAAGAACTTTGTATTTCGAACGAGGCGTCCTATACACAGAGCCTCTGAGTTCTGGTATTAGTAAGATGGCCGCGATAGCGACACTCGCGAGCAGCGGTGGCAGCGTGCGGCGGTGCGTCTATCTCTTTACGTCTGTGAGAGCGATGCACGCCCAGGCACGTTGCAGTATATGCGGCGTTTCGGTAGTACTGTCGTGGTGTCTTACGAGCCTCTCTCGCATTGTTGAATTGATATAAATTATATACCAGTGCTAACGCACGATGGAGAAACTTCGGAATGACCTGTTTGACAGCAGGAAAACGCTAAATTACAGGAATACCGATAACGACGTTCGATTTCATCCCGGCGACCTGCTACGCGCCACACCGCCGCTCGAAGGGATCGCACAAACCTATGACGCGTTTGACGTCACAGCTATGTGTGTTGTGGTCGCCATTGCACCGGTTTTTAGTCTGCACCTCGTGTCACTGGTCTGTAACCAGAAAATGTTGTTGTTGTTGTTGACTTTGGACACGTGTAGTCATAGTACGTTTCACACATCTGTGATGTCTGTAAGCCGCTTTTTGCGTGTTTTGTGTTTTCCCAAATGTTTTTGGTTAATTCTTTGGATGTGAGAATGAAAAGTCGAAATCAAACGCTTGTCTCATTGATTGTGTGTGTGTGTGTGTGTGTGTGTGTGTGTGTGTGTGTGTGTGTGTGTGTGTGTGTGTGTGTGTGTGTGTGTGTGTCGCTGTCTGCGCGTATGTGTCTGCCTGTCTGCCGGTGCTTGTCTTCGTATGTCTGTCCGTGCAAAAATTAACCGGCTTTGTCGAGAATCCACCAACCAACCAAAAACTCACCCAGAGGTATACTCTCTCTCTCTCCGTCAGTCTGTCTGTCCCTCTCTCTCTCTCTCTCTCTTTCTCTCTCACACACACACACACACACACACACACACACACACACACACACACACACACACACACACACACACACACATTGCGCGAAAAAACAAACAAAAAACAAACAAACAGGAACAGCTAAAAAACGACAAACATGCAACACAAAAAGAGATACCAAAAAACGTGATGCCATCCATTTACCTACTTCATTCAATCCTGCACCACCGCTGCGTTTATTCCGGACAATCCATTAATCTCAGCAGCAGTCTAAATATTTCAGCAACACTGCGACAGGTCGAAAGTGCATTAAGCGAATCGGTCCCTTGGGACCATCGAGAATTGAGGGCAAATCAGACAATTAGAAAGAGTAGGCAGAAACAAGGATGGAACTGGCACGAACTAATGCGGAAATCCCAGAACGAAAGAGTTAAATGCACATATTTCAAGATTCAGGATTCACGATTCAAGATTCTGTATTTCTGCGGCTGCTTTTGGTGGATCAATGCCAGTGTGCTAACACCATTTCCAATAAAGAACTCCACAACAGAACATCGACTTGCGACATCACCACAGAAATCAAGCGCAAAATATGGCGTTGGATTGGACACATCCTCAGGATGCCCCCAACCGCACTACCACTACCGGGGGCGGTCGGTGGTCTAGTGGTTAAGAGACTTGTCACCAATGCGAGAGGTCAGGGGTTCGAGTCCCACTCGGGGCAAAGAATTTTTCCTTCTCGTATGTGGCACCGTTCATTCGGGCCGATCGTCGGGGGTTCTCTCCGGGTACTCCGGCTTCCTCCCCCTCTGCTCTGCTTTGGAAATGTTCAGCCCACCAAATTTGAAAAATAAATGCAATTCTAAATTCCGAAATTTAAATAGCTGAGCTGACCCTTCGCACCACGTGATTGTGATGTGTTTATGTCCAGTGTGTGAGAGAATGCGTGTGATTCACGTGAGCGTGCGTGTTGGGTTCAGCAGTTCGCGGCGCTTTGAGCTGATTCATGAAATTGGCTAAAGCGCCTATACAATACTCATTATTATTATTATTATTACTTCGTTGGACCCCAGATGGAAAAAAAAGAGCCGGAGGAAGACCCAAAGAAACGTGGCGGCGGACAGTGGACAAGGAGCTGAAGGAAAACAAACTGACCTGGGGGACACTGGAGAAGACAGTTCAGAACAGGCCAGAGTGGCGATCTTTGGTGTTGGCCTTATGTGCCAGAGATGGCACGAAGAGGATTAAGTCAGTAAGTGCCAGTGTGTGAGAGGCTCTAACAATGCGTGCGTTTGAGTGGTACATTCTGTACACCACCAAAACAACTCTGAACTGTTTGTGAGCTTAGGCATGTGTCAGAATAATTATTGGCCTTTAAACGTGAACGTGTATCACGTGTTTTGATCACCGGGACACATCAGGACACTGGCGTGAGCAATTACTAGACCGGATAAAGCCAACGGTGCCAATCTATCTGAAACCGGTCGCCCTAACTCACATTTCTGACGTTTTAAAAAAAAAACAACTCCTCTACGTTACTCTTATGTCAGAATATAGGTTTTTAAACGAGAAAGTGCAGTAAACACGAGTATCGCGTGCTTTGATCAGCGGGACACACCAGGACACTGGCGTGAGCAATTACTAAACCGGATAAAGCCAACGGTGCCAATCTATCTAAAACCGTTCGCCCTAACTCACATTTCTGACATTACGAGACATCTGCAAACTTGACTGGTTTGTGAGATGAGAACGAACTTGACTGGTGTGACAGTGTTTTTGAGACAGTTCTTCGAACTCCCATCATTCCGAGTGCTGACCACGGATCGAGAAAGGCAGCGGCCGGAGGCCTGGAGAAATTAGGAAGGGTATTAACTGCCACCTACACACACCTGTACAGTGCTGAGCACCACTCGGAAGACTTCTGAGTGGTTGATCATCACATCTTGAACTGGATTGAAATCTCCTACCACGTAAGTTTGAGGTTGTGCACCAGTGTCCTCACTTTAAAAAAAAAAAATCACATTTGTTATATGTCTGCTGTCTGCATGAATTTAAATTTGGCTTAGTGGGAGCGTTGCACTTTGATAATACTCGTGTTTTCTGCGGTAAGAGCCGCCGGTCGAGGAACTGTTAATCTTGCCTAGTTCTGACATACAGGGCTACAACCGAAAAAGAGTCAAAAACGTTGGACAGTCGTGCGCCGTACGAGATGTGTCAAGTTAAACCCGCAGCCAACCATCTAACCAACTAAACCAAGCAACCAGTCTTTGAATTCATCTGTAGTTTCCCCTCTTCGGAGAACAGCGCCTGTAGTATTTCTGTATTTCTTGAGGTGGGTGGGTGTTTGGGGGGGGGGGGGTTAACGTCCTTTTCCACCATATACGGCTGATATCAAAGACGGGGCAATGATGAAAAAGCCAGCACAAATATTTGGCCCCAGCCGGGATACAAACTCACGACTCGAGCATTAGAAGTCCAGCGCTCTACCATTCGGCCACCCCGGCTCCCCTTTCTTGAGGTCATATCTTCAAATTCAGAGGTTTTGTGTGTGAACCTGTGCTTCTGACTGTGCATGTGCTGTACTGTTAAGGTCAGTGACACCATGTTGCCCGGTCAGCCCCAGGAGTCGGAGAAGAAACGAACTGGACGACCGTCAACCGGCATCATCTTTCGCCCAGCCGTCTCTAGACAGATCAGACAACCACTTGATGTCACGTACTCTGCTACTGACAACTGTGTAAACACGTCACAAGTACGAAAAAGCCTCCTCTCAATTCAATTCAATTCAATTCAATAATTCTTTATTGTCCTCAAGAGGAGGCAATTCGGTTGCGGCGTAAAAACAGACAACAACCACATACACAATATAACATGTCCCAATAGTTAAATATGTAATCTCACAACGATAACACGCGCACACACACACGCACGCCCACGCCCACACGCGCGCGCACACACACACACACACACACACACACACACACACACACACACACACACACACACACACACACACACACACACACATACTTCCTAATTACCATGCTCTCATTAAATACGCCACTATTAAGACGGGACTGCAACCCTTCACTGTAAAAGTAAATTTATAGTAAAATAATTGTATCACAGAGCACACTCATACCCTCACACACACGCACTCACACACAGACACAACACATGCGCGCACACGCACACGTGCACACACACTCACACACCCAATTTACACAAGCTTACTAAATCAACAGTTAATATTAGCTTCCCCCCCCCTTCCTGCACACCCTTTTTCTATCAGTTTTTGTCTTTGTTGTTTTTGTTTTCGTTTTTATCAGCATAATTTTTGTTGCAACGGCCGATTGAAAAGTGTTTAGCACTGTCGAAAATTTCGTTCGTTCGTTTTTTTTTTTGTTTTTTTTTTACATATGGTAGTAACAGTAGTAGTACTTGTAGTAGAAGTTTCCCTTTTTTCTGTGCAGGGATCTGTAGATCTAATATAGAATTCCCGTACAAGCACAGTTGTCTCCCTTGCAGCGCCCAAAGATTCGTTTCATGTTTTTCGTATTGTACAATCTAATTCTTTGTTGCGCGCGCGCGCGCGCGCGCGCGTGTGTGTGTGTGTGTGTGTGTGTGTGTGTGTGTGTGTGTGTGTGTGTGTGTGTGTGTGTAGACAGAGGTAGTCGATGACGACACCAGATTCCAGCGTTGTACAGACGTTCCAGGCGTTGAAGTGTGTCTGGAACCCATGTTAAAATGGCTGTCTGTCTTCGGGTTCCCTGTTCTTCAGCGACCCACATCCTCTGACAAAAAACCTCCTTCAGATCTCAGCACAAACCCATTAAGCCCTCAGGCAAAGATAGGAAGTTCTGATCTCCGTCCACAACCAGCAACGGCCGTACAGAACTCCAAACGTTCTCCAATGACAGACGGTAAAGAGAGGTTGCCGACACGCCCGAATGATTCCGCCTACACGCTGGGCAGAGAGTGCAGCAAGGTCGCGTGGATGCGCCAGACCGTGACGTCATGGTTGACTGGGATCCTGCTGGTCATGGGTGCGCTCCGTACCCCGTTTCTCTTCAGGGACACGGCCGCTCCAAAATTTCGCTATGCGTCCTCCCTTGTATTGCTGGTATCTTTGATTGGCTTATGAACTGTCAGTATTTTTTGTTTAGTTTTATAAATTCCAGTGTTCTGAGAACATTTACAGTGCTTGTGATTTTAAAAAATTGAAACCGTTCAAAAGATTAGACTCGCCGCCCACTTTTTTTTTTTTTTTTTTTTTTTGGGGGGGGGGGTTCAATTAGTCTGCGGTGCCGGTAGAATTTAGCTGTAAAGTACAGTCATGTATCTTAGGTCAGTGATATTGTCGCCTAATTTACAGCTTATTGGTGTAATTAGTATTTTGCATCTTGTTGGGGGAACTGATCAGTTAAATACGTATTAGGTCTTCTACTGAATGAGTTATGTACAAATTCTCTCTCGCTCTCTCTCGCTCTCTTTCTCACACACACACACACACACACACACACACACACACACACACACACCTGTCTCTCTGTTGTCGTTATTTCAGCGCCTTTGGCTATAATTGTATATTTGCATCATTGTGTGTGTGTGTGTGTGTGTGTGTGTGTGTGTGTGTGTGTGTGTGTGTGTGTGTGTGTGTGTGTGTGTGTCGCTATGAGTCGCTTTGCTACGAGAGTAAGCACTGTATAAGTATTGATTCTTCTTCTTCTTCTTCTTCTTCTTATGATCATTATTATTATTATTATTATGTCACAGTCCGCCTGGAGTCTTAGTCCAGTGATGTTCCTCTTCACCTATCATTCCATGGCGCGCCATCTTCCTGCACTGCTGCAGGCTTTCCGACGTCATCAGGACAACTTCGGGGAGATGCACGTGCCGAGCGCGCGCCTGAAGGTCGTGATCACCCGCTTCCTTTGGGCAATCACTGCCGCCAATATTCTGGCAACCGTGTTCGGTGATGTTGCCTTGCTCTATGATGGCGCCGCCTTTCGGAACTACTTAGTCCCTTTTGAGAACACGCGAGGGATCTGGTACATGGCAAGCGTCGTGTTCGTGTCCGCCATGCTGTTTCTGTGTGGCGTGGTCCTCATCTTTTGCATCACTGCCTTCACGTTCCTGTCGCACGTCATGAGCTGCGAGCTGCGAGGTGTGGGGCGTGAAATGCACATGCTGCTCTGCTCCGACAAAGCGACAAGCACGACAAGGTGTGTGTGTGTGTGTGTGTGTGTGTGTGTGTGTGTGTGTGTGTGTGTAAATTATAGCTGTTTTCTGTCGTGATAGAGTGTACATTTCAAACGATATATGACATAATATGACGAGACAGACGTATCATGATAATGTGATATATCATGCTGAAATTTTCATTGATCGTGATATTTTAATGTTCGTAAATTAATAAGCTTTTCCTTTTTTTGTACTT